>JAAOMT010000512.1:974131-997765 GCA_016748015.1 Geosiphon pyriformis | reverse complement strand
CTCTAAATAAAAAAAAAAAAAAAAAAAAAAAAAACTAATTATTCAGTATGTATAAAAATTTTCAAATTGAATAATTAATTTTACAAATATTTTGGGGATTGAATATTAATTCATTTAGAATTAAAAAGAATCAATATTTAATTATGCTCTATTTACCCTAATATTCTTATTCGAAAAACAGTACTCATTAAACAAAACTAACATATCCAATTGGTTCTAAGGATGTTGACTGTTAATTTTTTGCGACAGATTCACTTAGCAGGTGACAGTCGATCTCCTTGAAATGGGAAAATTTTTATCTAATACATGATGGGACACCGGGATGCCGTGAATTAGATGAAGTAGTAACCTCACTCTCGACCGGGGAATCCAAAGTTATTCAGAAACTTTAATTCTCGAGAATAGTTATCTTTTATGCATCCTGCATTATGGACAGGTTTCACAGGAACGTTCAAACACTTTGAGAATCATTTATTAGTCTTGTGCTTTATCTTGATTAAATAAAAACGATGTAATCAAAAGAATATTTAATTAATCAAAACCAATATTTACCATGAAAGATTTTATCATTGAAATTTAAGTATTTATTTTTTCTTTTTCTTTTTATCAGATATATGATAAGTATCGATCAAAGGTTGATAAAAAATAAAAAAATCAAAATTTTTACTTTTTGATTTTGTCTATATGTCATATGTTATATGTAATATATGTTATATGTTATATGTCATATGTTATATGTTTTATGTCATATGTCATCTTGCATTTCAATTATTCAAAGTTCCGAGCTAAAATAGGAAAAATAAGACAGATGATCACAGTGCACAGACACATGCACAAATTCCCAATTTTTATTTAAAAAAGACCGATGGTGAAACTTATGTATTACTTGCAAATCCTATTGGTTCCACTTTTGCATCTCCCGTCAAAAGAGGTTTCTTCCTGAATTTCAAAAATTCCTTTTTATCCACTTTATCTTTAACCGTAAAAACTTTTTATTCCACCAAAAACATAAAAAAAAAATTTTTTTTTAATATCCTATTTTAAATTTTTCATTTGAACGCCGAATTTTAACCTTGAGGAATATTGATTTACCCTAATAAAGATTTATAATAAAATTAAATATACACATATTTCATAGCTCTCGGGTATTTTTTAAAATATTAATTCGTGTCAACACTTAAAAAAAGGTTTCATAAATTTTTTCTTTGAACATGGATTTCAAAAATTTGTTTCAGAATAAAAAACATTACATTCTTTGTAAACAATCAATCTATTTCAGAAATTTTTTATGTTAAGAATAAGTTCTAATTCTATGTCAATTAATGTACTCTTTACAATGAGCCTATATATGGATTTCTTAAGTCATGTTTAAAAACCTTAAAATTGTTTATTTGTCCAATAATCTAATTGTTTACGGTTTACCTGGTAAAATAATTATTAATTTTTAAAAAAGCACATGAATATTATGCAAGAACTCGAGCCTTTGAAATTTGAAGTCACAAGGAAAAATTTACTTGATTTTAAACTCGATAAACATTTGGGAACCATGAATTTTGGGTCCCTTTCTCATAAATTATGTTTTTAAAAAATTAAAAAAAATTAAAAAATTCTCTTTGAAAGATTATATTCAAATTAAGGTTGACTTCTTTACTGATAAGGTTTATTACCATGTTTTTGAATAAACAAAAAAAGGTCCCTTACTGTTTCAAGTGTCCATTGTTGTAGCTCATGATCCTCTGAGAAAAATATTTTCTTTTCTAAAATGAGCTTAAGTAAGAAAAACAGGTTTTTACGATTAAAAGTAGTAGTTGAGTTTGTTTGACTAACATTTCAAGACAAGATTGGTAGTAGTAAAATTTGTAAAAAAAAATAATAATAACCTAACTCCAGGACAAGATAGAGCAACAAAAGATCGGGATATTGTTAGCTGCAAATTTGATGCTTGTAGCTATTAAATGCATTCTGAAATTATGAGGTCCAATGATAATCTTGCCCAAATGTGTTGGTTAAACATTTCTCTGTTTGTTTGTTATAGCAGATAAGGAAATCGCGGGGTAAATTCTTTTATCATCGTATCTTCCCTGATTTTCCGAAAATTCACTGCATTCGGATAGTTCTATTGCAAAAAATAATTATTGAATTCAGGGTCGACAAAAGTTTCGGAGAACAAAAGTTGACACGACTAAATATATATGAAAAATTTTTTGGTCTTTGATTCAATTGAGACAGCCCTTTAAATAAATGACTGATTGACTGAAAAAATAAAAATAAAAAAAAGAATGTATTCAATCATTTCGTATTTACATCATAAATGAACCTATGAAATCACATATTTCATCAAAAACCTTCATCCGATCACATGTTTTCCCGTTAATATAAATTTTCATGCACACGCGAGATCGGATTTGCGCTATCACTTTTGTGAACTTGGTCCCACTTCGAAAACTCGAGTTTCTGTCAGAGTCCCAAAAATCTTTGTAATCTATAAAATGTAGGAAGCCTCTACCCTTAGAATTTTTTGTTGTCAAAAATTCTTACTCTTCAACTTTGATATCACGTGTTAAAGTTATTTCTCGCCAATAGCTTAACAGCGCTCTTCGCCATTGGCGACAAAGTCAGAGCTTCGTATATGTGGTGCTAGCTACTGGCTTTTTTATCATTTAAACCTTCTTTTTTTTAATGATACATAAAATTTTCAACCATTAAAGTAATTCCATTTTTATTTCTCCCCCAAAAATAATTTAATTTCATTTTTGACGCTATCTTAAGTAATTATAATAAATAATAATAATAATCATCATCATCATCATCATTATCATCATCATCATAATCCCAAAAATCAAACAACTCAATAACCAAAAAGGCACGCCAAAATGTTGAAACGCAATCCTAAGCCTACCTGTCAACGTACATTCCCATTGATTAAACCTCATTTTCCACCCAATCTAACTCCTCAAGAATTAATGGCAAATGCCGTTGAAAAACTACGAAAAACGGGTCAATTGACGAAAACACCAAATGCATTTCTCGCTTATCGAATGGCTTTGCAAAAAGAATTTGCTGCAATTAACATGTTTCCAAACATGCGTGAACTTTCCACTGCAGCTGGAAATACTTGGCTTCAAGAACCTGAATACGTAAAAGCAAGATATCATCGATTGATGCTTGAAGCAAGAGCGTTATTTCAAAAAGTTTCGAGTGCTGCCGTTCCTTTGCAAATTGTTCATGTTCAACCACCGCAAAACCAATTTCCAAATCTTAATAATGGATTGGGTCTTTCACCTGATGACGTTGTATCTAATTGTGATGAAGACTGGAATTCTTCTGATTTAGCAACGAATGTCGTCCCAGATATTAATAAAATGTCCACGTATTATGATTATTATTATCTTCCAACCAGTAGAAAAACATCACCAAATCGATTAAATACTCCACCTCATGATTACATGTCAATCACAGTTCAACATTCACCATCCAACACTGGGGCTGGATTAAAATCGACTTTTGGTAATGATATTGAGACGGGGGCCTCAATTCATTCTAATGACTATTATAATCGAAATCCATTCTCTAATTCTTATCAATCGGCATCTATATATCAACTCGATTATCTTTCACAACATGCGAGTCAAAACTCGTCGAACAGTTCATCCCCGACATTTTCGAACGAAACTACAATTTTTCCTCACCCATCACCTTTAACCGAATCCCCTATCGTTACCACAGCTACCTCCCCTTCTTCTTCTTCTTCTTCTTCTTCTTCTTCTTCTTCTTCTTCACCAACTATTAATCTCGAAGAACGCGTGATTAATCTTGAAAAACTAGTAGCTGAGTTGATGGCCGAACGTCAATATTTTTTGCAATATTTGCAACTTTAAATTCCTAGTTTTTTATCATATCCTTGTATTAGTTTTCGAAAATTAATACCTTATATTAACTATTTATTGTTCCTATGTACAATATCAATTTTTGTTATAATAGCAACACAACAGAAATGATTTATGTTCCATTGTATATAACTATTTTAAGGCAAGGTAGATCTACATTAAGAGCGTTGTGATCAACTCGAGTTTTTGAACTATGAGTTGTATCGACGCACCTATCAGTCGCATGCGAATTTTGCTTGCATTTTTTATGCCCATTTAAAAAAATAAATTTATGAGAAATGACTGGATTTGAGACAAAATTATTGGATTTCTTGATAAATTTTAAAAAGGTTTTTTTGTTTGATCAAAATAAAAATTAAGAATTGATCTATAAGCCCAGGTAATAAGTTTAAGATTTCTTGTATCTCAACTAGAAATTTTATTTTATGGATAACAACTAATAATTTAAAAATTTAAATGTGAAATCTAAATTTGAATGTGCTATGCAACAGCTACAAATGAAGATTCAGTAATAACCTAGAAAATATCAGGGAAAAGCAATTTTTAGGTTTGGGTCAAAATTTTGATTTGTTTCATGAATAGAAAATCATATTTTTAAAGAATTTTTCTTGAAATAATCATGTTTTTATCTTTCGTATTAAAAAATATTTAG
Organism: Geosiphon pyriformis; assembly: GCA_016748015.1. NCBI lineage: Eukaryota > Fungi > Glomeromycota > Glomeromycetes > Archaeosporales > Geosiphonaceae > Geosiphon > Geosiphon pyriformis. Next base: position 993,226 of record JAAOMT010000512.1, on the reverse strand, counting down.
AAAATTTAATACAGAGAATTGAATTAATTCACTCTTGGAAATATGGCAAATGAAATGTATTTCTAAATAAAAATAAGAAAATTATATTAAGAATATTATGAACAAATAGATTACACAGACTTTAAGTATTTTTTTGGTTTCATACCTCATAAAGGTAAATAGCATAAATTTTTAAGTTATTAAAAGGCCAGGATTTTATAGAATTTAATAAAAATTTAAAGTGAATCTAAAATTTTAAAATTGAAGTTTATATGCTTTGAAATAATAATAATAATAATAATAATATAGTTGAATAAAAGGAATTAAAGAGATTTAAAAAAATTATTCATTTCAAAAGAAATATCTGGTATTTTTAATGAATTGATAAATTAATATATAATTTATATAAAAAATGAAATATTTAAACAAAAATTTTTTTAATAAAATTAAATTTTATTAATTTTACAAAAAAATTAAATAAATTAAAATTGTGTTTTAAAAGACTAGTTTCCTTAATTTGATATTTTATAAATAATTAATACAGTTTATTATTTTGAAATTCCTGAATTAGCTTTTTATCAATCATTCAGTTAAGATTTATAAAAATTTTATTTTTTTATTTTTCTCTTGCTTTAAACTGTATTCTTTGAATAAAAATTTAATAGAAATATGTAGTAAATGTAACTGGGAATAATTGTTCAACCTTATAACATTTTCAATGAATTCATTATAACTAATTATGACGTTTTTATTAGTCTTCTGGAATCTAATTGATTATTCACTGTATAATATCTTTGGAGAATAATATTGTAATTAGGTTTGGAGCGTTTGAATGTAAAAAGTGAAAACACCTTAAAAATTTTCTATTGTTATGGATAAAAGCAATGGAAAAATAAAATTTTCAAAAGGGTTATTTTACTAATGTTATAGTGTTACTACTAATATATTGGAAGGAAACTTGATCATTAACTTAATTTGATTAAAAATTTCCTTGCAGAATGCAAAGTGGACAAAAGGGTAATTTTTTTGGAATGATAAAAATAAAATTCAGATATTGAGTTTGATTAATTTAAGGAGCAATAGCCTAAAAATGCTAATAATAGATTATACTCCAATAAGTAATGCCCGATTTCCATTTTTAAAAAATTAAGTTACTTTTTACAACTCGTCAACATTTTAATATCGTTACTTAAAAAAATTAACGTTCACTCGGACATAGCTAAACGAAATTAAAAAAAAAAGAAAGTTCTGGCATACATATACGCATGTAAAGCCAAAGAAAAATTACATACACCAGTCTACAAAATTGTCAACAATTTAGCATCAGTATTTTGTGATGAATATAAAAAAATGGCGAAAAAAATAAATACATGTATTTTGAAATCTTAAAAATCGAAAAATGATCAACGGAAAATAAAATTAAGAATTCAATTAAGAACATTTGGAAGAAATATTCAACAATAATTTCTTTCTAAAGACTGTGATCGAACTTAAACTGACAAAGTATTAATTAGATATGATTTTTTATTTGTTGTACAATTTTTAAAAATAAAATAAATCAGAATTTTTGTGTCCAATTTTGAATCGCGTATTACTTTTTTGGGTACTGTATATTTAAATGAATAAATCATCTGTTGTTATACTTTTAGTGAAACACTTTAATTGATCTAGTTTCAGAATGAAGTATTTCAACTATTACTTTATTACAGATAAAAGCTTTTAAAAAGATTACCTCTTTTCAAACTACAAAGTTTAAAAGAAAGATATTAATAAATTTAGCAAATTTAACCCAATTATTATTTTCATAATACCTATTCAGTTATCTTTATCTCTTATCCACACAAACCATAAACAACTTTGAAATTAAAATAACTCTTCCAAAACATCATGATTGCAACCTATGTCAATGGTGTCAAAAGAGCACTATATATTATTCGAGAGGGAGAGGGAAATTATGTAAGGTATGTCAATTTCATATTTTTTGAAAAACTTTACTGGGATTTTTCAAGCCGCAATAAAGTAGTTGACGAAATTAAAAAGTGTTATGATGCTAATCCTGAGAATAGTCATAATGCTTGGGAAGCTTACGAGAATTTAGGAGAACTTGATGATAATAGTTTAGAGCTTTTAGGATCAGAAAAGTACATAAAAGAAAGTGCAAAAGGCAACAACACAACACAACACAACACAACAAAACAAAACAACCCAACACAACAACACAACACAACAAAACAAAACAAAAAAAAAAAAAAAAAACAACACAACAAAACAAAACCTCATTAATTATAATAAAATCAGGTGCAGTTTATACAAGTCGTCTTTTAACTGCATAAATGATTGATTTTTCAAATGGTTAATTCTTTTAATTTAAAAATTTTAATTGAATTCTTTGATTAATAAAAATTTATTATACTATATTAGAATAATTAATTTATTTGCCTTAAGTTCAGAAGTTAAATCAAATTTAGAATAATCTTATGCAATTTCTTAATATTCTTTATTATACTTAATCAAGTTTAAATAGATTGATTGTGAATATTAGCTATTTCAAACTCTATAATAAGATAAAATTTATGGGTTAAAATACTTTAAATTTAAGTTGATAATACAGTTTTTAATAAATTAATTTTATAAAATCAATCTATTAAATTATGTTTATTATTTGAATTATTTAGTCTAATATTTAAAACTATATTATTTTTAGTATTTTTAAAAATTCATCAAAATTAGTAATGATTATAATTTTCACTAGATTTTAAATAAAAATAAAAATGATTCTCAATTCTATTATTTTGAAATTTTTTATTAAATATTTATGATTTAATTTAATTTAATTTAATTTAATTTCTATTAAATAATGAATAAACGAGTATTAACTAACCATCAACTTGGGACGATCTGTTATAAATACCTTGGATATTTATGAATTTTCTCATTAACCTTTCGGTGAAAGTTCATACCAATTTCTCAATTAGAAACCTTAGGATATGAGTTAAAAATACAATTTATTTGAACCTTATTTAAAACTTTTAATAACTATAAATTTCAATAATAATTGCATTTTTTGTAAAATGTTTTATTTCTTTTTAAACAAGATTATAAGATTGATGAATTCTATTTAAATAATTTAAAATAATTTGATTTATTTTTTAAATATATTTACATTAGAAAAACAAACAAATCATTATTTGCTAAATTTATTTAATTTGATAAAAAATTGTAAAAAAAAATTAAAAAATTAAAAAAATACCAAGTATAAAAATTTCTTATATCCTTTTTATTAGTACCCTATGTAGTTAAAATTAGTTGAAAAGATAAATTCTACACTTGAATTTTCTTAAGAAAAATACAATCTATGATAAATTAGCCAATAAAACTTAGATTTTTTGAGATTAAGATATTTAAATTTTTTAATTTGAATGGAAAATGAATATCATATTACAGAAACTTAAAATATATCATTTCAGTTGCCAAAAAAAGTGTCTGGAAAAATTATGGTGCTTTTGATTCGATAATCAAAAAGAAAAAAAGGAAATCAAAAAGTCTCGAAAAAGGTTACTTAAAATACATTTGCAAAATTAAGAGATCCCAAACCTCATTTTTGTCAATAATTCTATTTTTTGTTTCTTTTATTTTAATAAAATAAGAGGGGTAAGAGAAAAATTAGAAAATATTGGATCGCGAATGAGTATCATGCTAAATCAATGTATGGGATTTTCAGTGAAAATAAAAACTCAAAATAATTAATCATTTTCAAGTAAATTCAAATTTAATATCTCAATAAGAAAGTTAATCAATCGGTTTTGAAATAATCTTTTTCGAATAGAAAACTTTATGTTGAAAAATATTATGAAAAATAATGTGAATTTAATTTTGGTGAAAAATATTCCATTTGAAAAATCAAAATTTTTCTCAGGGGTTAATACGTATAAAATTTCTAAAATGCTTTAAAAATATTCTTTTACAGCATATTTAAGAAATAGGATCAAGAATCATTGATACTTGTTTGGTTCCAATTTGGGGCAATCCTTAAAGATGATTCCAAAATACGTACCATCATGCGTGTAATCGTGTTTATAACGCGGATTTTGATCATTTAAGCATAGCTGGTACCGGTAAAATTCAATAAAATTAAAAGCAGGAAAGAAGCTGACGAATCTTTCAAAATAAAAATCTTTTATAAATCAACTTACTTTATTTTCCTCCATCAATACTCCGAATTCATTCACAATTCCTTTACACATATATGTTTGAGTTTTTTCATCACAATCACAATCAAGACGCCCGATCCAATATTCGGTCTCAGAATGCATATAATTTTCTTTCCTTGGTGGATGTCTTGGGATCATATCGTCATACAAAGTAAATCGAAATATCGTGAGTCTATCTATCGTATCCATATATTGAGCAAAACTACGGTTTCCCATACGTGGTGAACCCCATGTAAACACGTTGACGTTTGTTTTTGGATTAAGCCTTTTAAATTTAAGTGCAGAGAATAGGGCTATGACTGTTGAAAGAATTTCGAATGCGATTTGAGGTCAAAGAAATTTTGTTTTGTACACCATTTAAAAATACAATCGAATTCTAATTACTAACCTCCAGCTAATCGATGCCCGGTAAAGTTCACTATTTGATGATTATATAAGTTAGCTTGCTTATCATTACTGGAATGTTTAATAATGGCATCTTCGGCTTCTTTATATATTTCGAAGAAGGATGCATCAACTTTTACTTTTCCCTTTAGAGGCCCGGTTATTCCTGGATAAATTTCTAACCGATTAACTCGGCTATAGCTGAATAGGTCCCGATTTTGGTAAATTTCTGGTGCTCGGAAATACATGACTCTTCCATTGATTGTAACTTCCATTTTTCCTAATTTTATTTTCAAGAATTGTGCCTAATTAGAAGTGAAACTAATGATGTCTTTGATATCCTCAATCACCTTGAATTGAATCTGAGAAGTGAACTAATTCACTTTGCGATGAACAGTACGCTTGATTGGTATACCAGGCGAATCTTCTAAAATTAGCCGCAACTCGAAGATCTTGTATAGCTTTAGGTTTAAATTGCTTAAACGGTTTCAAACCTTCAGCAATCAATTCAAATTTAGAATTTTTTGTAACAACACTATTTAACAAAGATTTTCCTTTTTCAAAATTTTGGTCTTGTAAAAGATAATCGCGCCGTTTTAATGAATTTTTTTTTGCTAAAAGTGAGATTTTCTCTCTTTCGTTGAAATTTAAATTTATTCTTTGCTGACTGCTGAAGCCTGTGACTGTTTTGCGAAATTTTTGACCGAGTTTTTTTCCAAAATTTTCGGAAAGCTCCAAAAAAACAAATATCGACCCAAAAATCAATAAAGTGAGAGATAATTTTCTTAGCTGTTTAAAGGCTTGAAAATGATACCACTGCATTTTCTTTAACCCTAAAAAGTAAGCAAAATTTTTTATAATTATTGATCTGGTCCTTAGATTGAGGTTGTGATTTTTTCCATCAAATTAGAGTTTCCTCGTATAAAAAAATTAATGCAATTTTAGTTAAAAATTTAACACATTTTAATATTGAAAAAATTCATTCTTTGATCCTTTAAATATACAATATTTGAATTTATAAATCCATCTGTCATAATATTTACTTCCCAGTACAAAGCAGGGCCTTTGATCGATCAACTAGTTTTTTGGGTCTAACCCTTTTTTCTAAAATGCATGGTACTCTAAAACATTGAGCAAATACCCAATTTTAGTTAAGAAAAACACTGCCTTACTTCAACTAAATCGGGATTGTATCTTTCCCAGGAATTTTATTTTTCCCTTTATTAAATTATTTGCTTTGTGCTTGGGGATCAAATAATAATACAACCCTTTTGTGAATGACTTTCTAAATTTCATAAATGCGTGAGAATTTTAAGATTGGCGGTCAACATCTTTTATTTCATCTGATTCTTCTACAGCCAAAACTGTGGCAGGTGGATCAAGCTTTGGAATTTTAGTGCTTCGACAAAATTCAATTTCATCCATACATTCCCAAACTCTTTTCTTGTGGACCGCTGAAAGCTTTCCGATATCAGTAGTAAAGGGAATATCTTTTGGCCATCCAACAACTTCCACCTTATGTTTGGCTAAAGCTGCTGCATCAAATGTACGATTGGTAGTTCCAAGTAGTGCGTCTACGTTAAAATTAGAGCCAGCAATGAAATAAATTTCTATCTTAGCAAGTGAAAATATTTCAAACAGAAATTTCAACTTACGCAGTTTATTGCGTAGAGCTTCCCTCATAATTTTCTTGGCTTCATTGGAAGAAAAATTCTCCATAATTGGTGAGAAATGAAAGTTTCCAAAACGAGTCGACCTTGGAGAAGTAGGTGAAGACGAGAAGGATGCAAATGAGAGGTCCGACGATGAAGTTTTGTTATTTGTAAACGTAGGAGCAACTCGTCCTGCCTCTGGTATAGTTGCAATAGGATTCCCGGGAATCAATCGTCCAATCGACTCTTTTTTTAATAAGGAAAACTCTTTTCGATTAAGGTGACTTGGTTTGAGAAGTTGATACCAAAGAACTTACCTAAATATTCGTTTTGTGCAAACACATGAAAATCATCAGGCAATGACTGAAGAACTAGAGATCTTCGGTAAAAATGTTCACCAGAAGAAGTACCAAAAGTTTGGTTTGTTCCTCCGATGCTACTTCGATTCGGCACTATAATGCTCACAGATTCGTATCCAGCGCGCTTCCTTAAAGTTTCAAATTGCTCTCGAATGTGTGCTATACTCTTGATGACATATTGCTGTCGAGCATATGGATTTTCGATGAAGGTAGCTGAATCAGGACGTTTCTGATTTTTAGAATCTAAGGTGGTATTGAAAAGAGCCTTTTGCTCCGCAGACAAAGTGGCCCATTGACGTATGCATTCTTTCATTCCCTCGTTAGTTCTCGTTGATTCGTCACCAACCCATCTCGGAGGTTGGATATATTCTTCAGAAAAAGGCAGTTATTAGGAGAGCTGGACAGTTTATTGAAGGGATTTCAAATAGATTCAACTTTAAAAGTAATTTACTTCTCTGATTTTCCGGGTCAGCCCAAAACATTTGAATATACAAATTCCAATACTGCAGGTCATCATATTTTTTAATCGAGACTCGTCCCGTATTTTGTGAATCCAATTGAGAAAACTGTAATCGAGATTGATTCAATAATTAGACAAAAGCTAAAATTTCATAGGATTTCATTTAATGGTACTCGCTGTCACCTCATTCAATGAAGACGATGATATCGTTTGACGAATTTCTGCAATGTTAGTTGCCTCGTCTTGAATATATTCTGAATTTGTAACGCAATTTGAGGGGTTATCACTCAATCAATTATTAACTAAACTCACTTCAGAAAAATTATATGATCGCTCTTGTGAGAAATTCAAAGAACCAATTCAATTCTCTTGATTCCATTTCACTAACCTCGTGAGTTCGAGAGTTTTCCTTCGATTGTTTTTGGTTGAGTTTGATTCATGTTTTTTCCTATAATTGAAGTAATTGTGGATAATTAAAAGGATAGGAAAATTTGCCGGTATCAAGGACGACTGGGATATCTGACATTGCTAAATTTTTCGCCGCGGCACTGTATCTAATTCAACTACTTTCCAGTTTTGTCCTGAAAAACGATGACTATCCTTTATGAAATCTTGCAAAATCTAGAAAAAAGGATTTTCCAAATAATTTCAAAGGCTTTTTTTGGGTTATAGGAATACCTGTAGGTCACTCGAGGTAGGTTCGTAATTACGGTCGTATGTGGATTATATCTGAGGGGGATAGTAGAGGAACCAAAGATATATTGAGTCTGGGGAGTAGAAACAGTATCCGTATAAACATTAAAAGCATATCCGTATGCAGGGGGAATCATTGTGATTCAATAATTGATTGTCATCAAAGAATCAGGCGGTTGAGTTGCCTAATCAAGTGGTTAAGGGAGCATTAAACTGAAATATGACGTATGGTGGGATTTCTGCGATTCTTTCATAATCAAAAATGCATATACATGTAATTTGAAATTTATTGTTAACATTCGTTTATTGAGTTTATCGATTTCTTTAAGCTCTGTCAGAGATAATTTTCACGTTTGAATTTTGAAAAATACTCAATTTGAATTTCTAGTTTCACCCAGGGTCAAATAGAAAAAGGTTTAGGCACTTTGAAGTAAACATTTTTAAAGAATTTAATGTCTTTAAAAATTCATATTGAACACCCAATATGATTTAATAACTGCCTCATGTGTAAAATTTTCCCAAGAGAATCAATCACTATTGAAATTTTTTTTGATAATTTAACCCTTTCTTAAAAAGGGAAATCAAATACTTATTGGAGGAATTTATCGTTTTCTGCTTAGCTGCTGATAACAGTCTAAAGAGAAAAGCACCCTATCCCTTGTTAACACTTAAATGCGAATTGGCGAATGATTTATTTGAAAGCCTGTTTGCATTCTTCAAAATAACGGTAATTAAAAAACAGGCGAAGTCGTCTGGTTTGCTAAATTCTCAATATAAAACAATTTAAATCTTTGGGGATATTTTTTTAAAGGAAAGACTTTTATTTTAAGTATTATATTTTGATATAATGCGAATATAATACCAAAATACTCACATTAACATCCGCTAAATACCACTACTACTAGAATTAACAAGGTGCTCTATTTCTCTAAATTCCAAATTATTCTAAAATATACATAATTAATGCTCTATGAACAAAATTAACAAAGGACCAAGGAATAGAATAGATGATTAAGTTATAAATATGAAACTAAGATCTTCCAAAAAGTTATTTCAAATAACGGAAGGTAACCTAATGAAGACATCTTTTCAAGTGATCAACTTTTTCCTGTAAAATATTGATCGCTTTACGGAAATTTGCATACGATGCTTTCATTTAAGGGAGAACAAACCGATGTGGCAGGGCAATCTTGCTCAACCAATTTACCATTATTGCATATTGTGAAGGCACTACTCGAATCTGGGTCAACACATGTATATCGTCCTTCCAAGTCACAAGCAGCCTTATTATTGGCACTTGATTTTACTGATACCAATTTGACTTCCTTATGCTTTCGCTTTTTGGACTTGGAATTTTTACGGCATTTTTTCGGTTTCTTGTGTTTGGCTGGTTCGTTTTTAGATTGGCCATTCTTAGCTGCTTTATCTTTAGGTGGTTCCTCAATTGGTTCTTGAATTGGAATAGCATTGTTTACTTTATCTTCAGCTAATGTGATTTCCTGGCCATTTGAACTGTCGGTATTTGAAGACGAATTGGAAAGTCTACTTTTTCTACCAACCAAGTGTAATCGCAAATTCGCCTTAACATCAACTTTACGCGGACCTGATCCTTTTCCATTACCATTATCGCTTGGATCACCGTTTGGTGTCAGCTTTTTTGGAAATTTCGGGGGTAAATTGCCACGAGTAATATCGATGATCGGGAGTGGCTTTTTAGATGTACCAACGATTTTAACATCTGCACAATTCTGGTAAAATTCCGGATTCCCCTCGGCATTTATCCATGACCAAGAGAAAATACATTTACCCGGATTATCACATGATGGTGCCTCTTTGGGAATTTTCACTTTCCAATTGTTGAAGAAAATATCAGGACAAGTTTCGTGATAAGTGGCGATTACCGTATAAGTGATACCCCCATCATAACTCAGAGCGAATTCACAGAGACCACCATTGTGCCTAGCTTGATCCTTTCTTTCATCACCTGACTTGGGACCCTTTGGAAAATTAGGGTTGTAAAAACTGACATCGATCACTTGACCAGCCTTAAAAACTTGAGTGATTTTTCTGTCTGGTTTGTAACCACCACATGGGAATTTCTTTGGAGCACAACCCGGGCCACCATTCAAGGGTGACGTTATACAAGCAAAATCTTTTACTGAGGCGTTTGGATTTAATGGAGAACCCCTAGATAGATCAAAGTTTTAGAAAGATTTTTAGATGGTTGATGTTTCAAAATAATTAGAATAAAATCTTTAAATTTTGAGAACGCTAACCTTGGAAGAGGAAATTTCATGGACGAATGTGCAGATACAAATGTTACAATAGCGAACAACAAGCTAATGCAAAGTAAGAATTTCATTTTTAATGAATATTAATGCAAAAAGAGATATCAAGAGAAATTATATTTCAAGTATGTTTTCTCGATAATTGTATGAATGCAGAAAACGCCCAACCAGGGGTGTAATTGCAATCCAAAAGAAAAGAAAAGAAAAGAATAAAAAGAACTTGGAAAAAGGGCACAAAGAGTAGTAATATAACGAAGAGCACGAGTCTTTCAATTGGGGGAGGTTACCTGAACTACAGAAGATTACATCTGGGCAATGTCCTATGCTTTTATAACAAATGTTTTTCCTAGCGTCACCTTTTTGGCTTCGATGAGGTTATGTAAATATTTCCCGTATAGACAAATATTGTTACAACACAAATTCATAACAGGACACAAGATAATTCTTTGGAAAGAAAACAAATGATTCATTCCTGATAATGGCTGGTAGGTGAAATTGATAAATAAATTAATTCATTGTACTGGGAATATGGCTGGGGTTTCTCGGAAACCGATTAAGAAAAAGGCTCATATGGTCTTCTATAGATGGTCATTAAGAAATCAAAAATTCAAATATATAAGAGGAAATTTGATGAATTTTCACCAAATATTTAAATTTGAGATTTTCCCTGCTTCCGGTTTCAAAGATTCTCCCTATCCAAATGTTATGAAAAACTCTACACGCTAGAAAACAATTGGCTCATCCAAATAACACGATCATGGCGTATGTAGTTTCATAATCTATATTTAGATTATATAGTTTCATCTATCTCGTCAATATTTTGAGCTTCCCAACCTTTATAGTTTAACAGTTATCATGAGGCTGATCAATAATCGTCGAGTCTAGTTTATCATAAATAGATAAGCTATCTGTGTTAGGATATCGGAGTTAAAGATCTTTTGGTTTTGAAAGGATCACTCATACACGTTGTAAATACCAAGTCGCGACTCACAAGAGACTCGAAATTTCAGGTTTTTCGATTTTATTTTTGTTCGAATCGCATAATTTTCCCCAGGACAATCAGAAATATAATTTTATTCATTCCATAAAAAAACCGGATCTGAAAAATCTTATCAAATGACCAAAAATGATTGTGTTCCTAATTTCTTTTTTTTAAATTTAGTGGCTGATAATAAAGAACTATTCCTACAAATCCCAATCTGAAACTGGCATTTCCTTTCTCAAAGATTTTAAGTTTTTTTGTGTTTCATTTGCCAAAGCTGGCTAAAGAATGTTGATCTTTTTTCTTGGCAAATATTGATATAATCATGTTCAAGTTACCAAAAAAGTTCAATATTATGGTTAATATTTATTAAGGAAATAAATTCAATAATCAATATTATTTTTAAGTAAATCATTGAAGATTTACCTGGAAAGATTGTTTCAAACTAAACGATTTGAGGTAACGATATTCAATAACAAGGTTTTCAAATATGGGTTTGAGAGGCCAATTAATATCCTTCACACCTAAAGTCTTTTTGTCTGGTCAATAAGAATTTACCACTAAATAAATATTTTTCTTTTAATATCTGAACTCATTGACATAACCGAAAAGTCATTAGATTATATGCGAATTCTTCTATAGCATGTTTTAGGATAATAAGCCATTCATTAGATGTGAGTATTATTAAATAAATAAATAAATAAATAAATAAATAGGTAAATCCTCAGAATTCTAAAATCAGATCTCAGAAGCATATTCATGATTATTTTAATTTTCAAGAACGAACGAATATATTTTTAAGAGCCTTGGTACATTACTGCTTCATTCTTTATTAACTGAAATATGGTCCTGAAAGTTAAAAATTTTTGAAAGACAGCTTTTATTTTCCTTGATCCACTTAAAGCGCCGAGTCCAAGAAGTTAATGATAAAGGTTTCCTTTTTCACTTTAGGAAAATTTGAATCGAAAATTCCAGCATCCTTTTTAATGGAAAAAATATACGGGCCCATATCAAAGAAAAATTTAGACCCGCTTCCCACCACTATCATTTCGAAATAAGAAACTATGTGCCGTGGATCTTTAATTGTTGCAAGACTATACCAATCTAACACTCATTAATTCCAAAACTGCGATAATCACATTTTCAAATAACCTTCCAATAACAGCTTATTCCAAACCACCCATTAGACTAATTAATTCCAACTTAACTAGACTAGCCATAATGAGTTAGATAAACTTTAATACCAAACTTAGACACAGCTCAACATAGATTGCCTATTCAGTACTAAGTATGCTATGGAGAAAGGAAACATTGGACAAATTTTCAATTTTCAAAACGCATTTAATATCTAATCGAGCCTTTGAATATCAGCCATACAATTGCCTGTGTGAAGATTTGTACTATTGTTGTTATTCATGAATTTTATCCAATCACACCATATTGGTATTTCGGAATCTATCTATATTTTTTCGTTTCATTATTTACTACTTTTTCTTGGAAACTCTGAACGAAATCAATTTTAAGCCTCACACATTGAAATTCACCTATTAAACTTTAAATTCTTCATTTCTCGACAATAGTCAAGAATGACAAGAAGATATCCAAGGAGGAAACAAATTGGTACATTAATTACGAAAAGAAATATTTGATTCAGGATCCAGAAATCTTTATGTTCGTATCAGAAAGATAGTTTTATGGCATAAATATCACTTTATTGAGACGATGAGTAGAGAAAAATGCTCCTGAAACAATAACTCGTTGCATGTTAAATTCAACAAAGGTTTCAGAACATTCAAATACTCCCTTCATGCTAGAAGCATTAGCAAAAATTCGAGAAATGAAAAAAAAAGCAATTCATAAAATAGACTGTTTTTTAAAAAATAAACGTTTCTTAAAAGGAGGGAAAGAATTTTTGCAAATCAATTTTTTTTTTTAAAATAAACAAACTAATTTTTAGTATCAGACATCTTAAAATCCCAGAGAGCTTTGGCACTGAAACACTTTTATTACTCTCATTGCAAAACCTATTGTATTTTAACGAAATTTTCGTTTATTTGAGAAATCGAAAACACTTTTAATAATGATTTCATATTAATAAATATGAAATTTTTTTGGGGCTTTACTGGCTTGGAGCACAGTTAAAGGCATATATTTGAATACTTCAAGTGTTGGGAATTTTTAAAATTTTTATTAAAACTGACCGACTGATCAAGTTCTTTATTTATTTTTGACAACTTTTTAATGGACAAATATAAGCGTCAGTATTAATTTTACAATAGTAAAAAAGTAGCAATGAAAATGAGAATAAACAAATATTTTAGCGTTTGATGAATTTGAGAGTTAAAATGACACTTTTAAATATGAGCCTATTCACTAATATCATTTTTTAATAAATTTTGAATAGACTGAATTAGAATTTGATTTTTAAATATATAAAAATTTGGCAATTATCCTAAAATTTTACATTTTCAGCTAAAAGTGTTGTACATGAAAAATCCTTAATTACGAAGATGAAAACGAATTGAAAATTAGTTAATTAATTAATTTGATGCTAAATTTTGAATAATTTAAAAAAATTGGAATTTTTTGTAAAAAATAAAGATAATTCATACTACTAAATGAGAAACGTTTAAACGTAAATGATTTAAGTTGATAAAAAGTTGAAATGCTTTTTTTGGAATTGGGACAAGATCAAAAAATAAGAATCAAATTGTGAACTTTTTTAATCATTCTCTATCAAGGAAAGAGACTATTTTTGACACATTAAAAATAGCTTTCAAAATTAAATTTTGAATTTCTTATAAAAAATTCTTAGCGTGGTATGAAGAAATTGTGTAATAAGTGTTCTAAAAGTTGTATGGCACATTAAAAATTAAGGGCTAGCTGTTGCTCTTGCTGGATAAATCTTTTAATTCTTATCATTTTACAAACTCGCCATTAATCAGATGATTATTGAATTAACTCACGTAGTAGTAACCAATCAAATTATAATTAATAAAAGACAATTAATAAGAAAATTAAGTTCATTCATAATCTTTAAAAAATATCTACAATAAATAAATTATGTATACGTTATCATTCTTACGGGAGCCAGTTCTAACTTTTTGAAGAAATAATTTAATATTTATATTAACAAAAAAAAAACCTCCTTAATTTTCTTTCCATAAGGAAATGGTATCACTTTTTCGTCTTCCCTCCCTAATTTATATTTTTTGTTTATCCTAATTTTGTTAGTGGGAGCTTATTATTATTATTTTATTTTGTGTTCACCTGTATTTTTGATTATCAGCATTTTATAACTAATTTTATTACTGTCTTCACGAAAAAAAACCTGGAATAAAATAAGAAATTCAATTAACTAAAACACCGAGTAGCTAATAAACCTGTCTATTCACTATTAAAGAGAGAGAGTTACAGAAAGAAATAAACTAACTCAATTACAAAACTCTAATGATCAATGGTGACTGGTGTAGGTATATTATTAGCGGAAGGAGTATTCATATTCAGTTAAAGATAAGTTATATCCAAGGTTAAAGTCTCCGATTTAATTACCTTCTATCATGCTGCTCATTAAAGTGCTTCAATTTATTTGTCATTAGTAAAGATACTTCTCAACAAAACTTAAAATACAAGTTTTTGGAAATATCTTATCCTATTCACATTCATATTCCCTGATCAAAGATTTCTCTATATTTCTTTTTTTCTTTTAACTTTTTTTTTTCTTGGATTAATTTGCCGCCAATGAAAATCTTTTTACACTAATATGTACCAAAAGGTTATTCTTTAGGTTCTCTAAATTTAAAAATAGTTTTCTCACTTGATAAAAATTCAGCAGTCGGTTCGACCTCATCTTCAGACATGTCAATATGTGAGTGAACTCTAAGACGTTAAATGTGTTTGGTCTCGTAGCAGTTTGGCGCACTTAATCCTGAAAAATCAATTTAACCTCCTAAGCCTATTGATATAGGAAACCTTAAAAAGAACGATCAAATTTTAAAACTCAAGCTGTACCTATAAAGATCTTCAAAGTTCCTTAAATTCTATTTTCACTAGAGTTTACATAATTACAGTCTGTTGGTCTCGGGTCAATAATTTTGAAAGTTCTATTAACAATTTCTTGCCATTTTTTTTTCCGCTTCATCATTCAATTTATAAGAGCATTACACTGAACTTTGCCCAAGTTTGCATTTAGCGGTAACTTGCCAGGTTGTTTTCATCATTAACTTTAACTTCACATTCACTCTAAGAAATATTCGTCAAAATTCAGTTAATTTTGCTTAAAAAAATATGCTCTAGCTGCTAATTTATAGAGTTCAGGAAAAATGAAGTTAGACCCTTTCTAAAAATATCAAGGCATTTTAGACAGATAAAGTTACTTTATATTTCCTTATACTCGTTCTTACTTCCTATAAACAGAAAAATCTCAATCAATAATTCATCCTTGTGAGCTGGAATTTCACAACCACATTCCTGTTTCTGATCAGCTAGAACAACCAAATCAAAGTCTTTTCCTGTTAATTCTTTGATTCAATTAATAGATTTGACATTTATTTTACTTTATAAATACTATTTTTAAAGATTTCATTTATCCACAAAGGTAGGAAAGAATTACTTAAAATATTACATATTATATATTAAATTTAGTCATTTAAACCCATTATAAAACTTTTAGTAATTTAACTTTTTTTAATATGTTTTCAAAAGCTCGTTAAATAGTTTTAAATATTATTTTTTATTATATAGGAAGTGATCTCACAAAATTAAATTAAATAAAAAATTATCTATTTCAGTCTTTTTAGATTATGCCCACATTCTTTTGCCATAAAGATGTTGCGCATTTAGATGGTCATACCTTTTTGTGAAAATTAAAAAAGATGCTTACAAATCAAGCTATAAGATGTCAATAATTACAACAATATAAACATTTATTTGTAATTCTTTGCCCTCTTATTTTATGCCAATATTTACTCGGTGTACAAGGTCTTTGATTTAGTTCATGGTTAAAGCCGCTCTGAATTTTTTCAATTTCATTAAAGAAGCAAATAAAAAAATTTCTTATCTTTTTAACTTTAACAATTGTGACATCTGAAAAATTTTAAATTTTAAATCCTTTTTATTCGAATTAAAAAAATCAAGGCCAATTCAGAAGGACACAGCACAAAAGAAATATGTACAAATGTTATGAGAAACCCAGCTCCTATTAATATAAATACGAAACCTTGGCATCATCATCTAGATGATTTTTTGAATTCAATAGAATGAGATAAATTGCTTTCATAGATTTTTATCCCCAATTATCGAAATCGGATTGACCTAACAAAAATCTTTATTATAAGCGGATGAAACCAAATAAGAAAACGTATTCTGGTGAATCTCTAATTTGAAGAAACATTAAAATTTTGTTCTTAAACTACAAACGACCGTCGAAAGGTATGATCTTCCCCTCAGAAAACTTTAAAGTCGGTAATAGTATGAATCTATTTGATTAATAAAATATATGCTCTTAAGACTATCTTTGAAAGGTTTCAATTTTTAGAATCAAAAGAACCCAAGGAAGTTTGACAATAGAATATAAATAATTGAAGAAATTTGCAGTTTATGAAAACATCCATCTAAAACAAATTTATAAGGAAACCAACTTGAACAAAAAGAGATCATTCTTATTGTTCCTTTTGGGGGCAAGAGCCGAAAGTGTACCCAAAATATGGACCATTATGAACATTTCTTTCGGGTGTCTGACCGTGAAATTGTGCATTGCAAAACTGTCAAAAATTAACTTGACGTTAGTATGTCAAATAAATAGCGGGTAAGTCTTTCAACTTTTAAAGACCTTACCGGATGTTCCTCGAATATAATCTCTCCTTGTTCATGCCTCCATTTATGTGGAATCTTATCGCTCAAACAATGATAAACAATAGCTGGCTCAGAAGTACAATCGCAGGTCTCATTGGAAATCCAATATTCCTCTGGAAAATGATTAAAGGCATCTCTTGTGACTACCGGAAAAGAAGGAACATAATCGTCCTTTAATGTTACTCTATATATGGTCATGATACTCTTCATATATCTGCAAAAAAGACCATTTAAGAAACGAGGTTGACCAAAGGTTGTCACGATGAGTCTTTCTCGGGGTAAGGTTGGTAAAATCCCCCTTATAAGAAGAAAAGCGGTAAGTACTGCCCATACTATTGTCACAAAATTTATCACAATTAATCAGAACAGCTAATGGAAAAAATTATATTATTTGAAAAACTAATGATAAATGATTAAATACCGCCACCGACATCATGCCCGGTAAAATAAAAAGTTAAAATTTCATGTGGGTATTGTTTAAGAACCTCTTTGAGTTTTCTCAAAAGTATTTTTGCGCCGACCGATCCTTTATTCCAAAATTCCATGTCTAGACGATTATTAGCAATTTCCGGAAATCCTATCACTCTTGTACGCCGAACCAGCCATTCTTCATAAGTCAAAATTTTACCACATCTAAATTTTAGCAGAATGTCTATTTTCTTTTCATCCACTCTTTCAACATTGATATCGGCTATTGAAAAAAGTTAGTGAATAGGAGATTTTTTTTCGATTCAATTTATTAACTAATTAAAAATTATATCACCATAAAAGTCCACAGAAACCTTTTGTTTTTCATTTAAACAATAGGCTTCTTGCGATAGCCTTGCCATTTTCGTCAATAAATTTATTGTTTCTGCATTTTTTACAGGAATCATTTTGTTTTTAAATTGGGTAACTTTGCTTGGTTTCATAGCTACCCTACGGACTAGTTGATTTCGCCCTCCTTTGAAATTAGAAACATTGAATGGAGAGTTATCGTATAAAAAACTTATAGATGACGCATTGGAGTTTGTTGTTATTGTCGATAATTTCTGAGTGTGGGATTTTATTGTCGTTCTCAATCGAAATTCGTTGAAAGCAGAATATTTTGTTGTCAACGCATAATAAAATATGCAGATGATCAAACATGAATAACAAAATTTTATTTCTCGAGGCACCCAGTTAACTGCGCGAAGTTTATACATCTGATCGGTTTTTAGTTTTCAGCTTCCCTGAATCGTTTTCCTCGTTCTCTGAGAAATAACTTTTTTAAGATATCACTTATCTATAAGATCTTACAACGGAAGAAAATAAAATTGATACTTTGCTTTTATTCCTGCTAAAGAGCAGGTTTCCTTTAATTTTCATAAAATCTTATCCGATTGGGTAAGCCCTTTTAGTAAAACCAAAATCCCCTTCTAACGAATTTTTTCAGAATAGGGAAATGTTCGTTGAAATACAAATACCTGGAATAACTCGTGGGACATTTTCGCGAAAATACTCGGTTAACAAGTGCAAAAGATTACACCGATCCTCAAAATCTTTATCCTATTTTTAGGCGATCAACATCAAGATTCCGACCATAAAGCAACTGGGTCTTTGTCAGAGAATACCGATATATTAATGTATTTGGCTCACATCATTTTATGTTTTGTATGTGCAATCGTACTTGATCCTAAGGGATAATATCTTTGGTGCCGAAGTTTCAAATAACTCTCTGTAATGCTTAAAAATTTCCAAGTGTTAATGTAGTTTTTCGCTTGATTTATAATTTTTTAAACCTTAGAAATGGTACAAACGAAGTGAAAAATAAAGAATTCCCTAACATTTACGATGAATCGTAATTTGAAGGATAAATACCCAAGTCACTTATCCTGATGTTTTGAACCAATTTGCGACTTATTCGTCTCATGTAGTACCTGGAGATAAATAAGGCCCAAAAACTTGAATTATGTAAATTGATAAATTGTCCTGTATGCTAGGAGTTATTACAATTTTATTTGACCTGGTACCTAGAACAAAAGTTCAAGGTTATAAGCTTTCTGGGTCTTTATTCTTTTTTTTTTGGAAACAAAACCAAATATTTTTAGCAAATTATCTTTGATAGTGTGATGAACAAGTTTTCATTATCTTATTGAAAGGTTTTTTGTGTAAAGTATTTTTTTTTTTTACTTAAACACCATAATTTCATGAGGACATTTAAAAGTGCTACGTCGCAGGGTTTTCCAAAATATTCATCAAAGGTTCGACAAAAA
>JAAOMT010000512.1:789756-973672 GCA_016748015.1 Geosiphon pyriformis | reverse complement strand
TTTATTTCTCGAGGCACCCAGTTAACTGCGCGAAGTTTATACATCTGATCGGTTTTTAGTTTTCAGCTTCCCTGAATCGTTTTCCTCGTTCTCTGAGAAATAACTTTTTTAAGATATCACTTATCTATAAGATCTTACAACGGAAGAAAATAAAATTGATACTTTGCTTTTATTCCTGCTAAAGAGCAGGTTTCCTTTAATTTTCATAAAATCTTATCCGATTGGGTAAGCCCTTTTAGTAAAACCAAAATCCCCTTCTAACGAATTTTTTCAGAATAGGGAAATGTTCGTTGAAATACAAATACCTGGAATAACTCGTGGGACATTTTCGCGAAAATACTCGGTTAACAAGTGCAAAAGATTACACCGATCCTCAAAATCTTTATCCTATTTTTAGGCGATCAACATCAAGATTCCGACCATAAAGCAACTGGGTCTTTGTCAGAGAATACCGATATATTAATGTATTTGGCTCACATCATTTTATGTTTTGTATGTGCAATCGTACTTGATCCTAAGGGATAATATCTTTGGTGCCGAAGTTTCAAATAACTCTCTGTAATGCTTAAAAATTTCCAAGTGTTAATGTAGTTTTTCGCTTGATTTATAATTTTTTAAACCTTAGAAATGGTACAAACGAAGTGAAAAATAAAGAATTCCCTAACATTTACGATGAATCGTAATTTGAAGGATAAATACCCAAGTCACTTATCCTGATGTTTTGAACCAATTTGCGACTTATTCGTCTCATGTAGTACCTGGAGATAAATAAGGCCCAAAAACTTGAATTATGTAAATTGATAAATTGTCCTGTATGCTAGGAGTTATTACAATTTTATTTGACCTGGTACCTAGAACAAAAGTTCAAGGTTATAAGCTTTCTGGGTCTTTATTCTTTTTTTTTTGGAAACAAAACCAAATATTTTTAGCAAATTATCTTTGATAGTGTGATGAACAAGTTTTCATTATCTTATTGAAAGGTTTTTTGTGTAAAGTATTTTTTTTTTTTACTTAAACACCATAATTTCATGAGGACATTTAAAAGTGCTACGTCGCAGGGTTTTCCAAAATATTCATCAAAGGTTCGACAAAAATTTTTCCTCTCGATAAATTTAGAACACAATCTACCACAATTTTTTTAAAGAATTTTGTAGTCAGATATCATTCCATAAAATCCCAAAAAAATTTCAGTTGAATACGACTTAAAGTTTTTTGAAAATCTCTAAATATTTCATGAAGAGTTTTTCATGAATTCTTGCCTTTATTGAGCATGCTACGTTTTTTTTAGTAGAATATAGGACAATTTAATTTTAATTTTGCTGAAAAAGTAAGAAATTAATACAAATCGGAAAATATTTTGCCCGTTTGTATTAGAAATTCTTTGATAATAAATCGTATTTGAGAAAAAATATTAACTGTAAATTTTACTTTTTCTGTTCAACTCTCTCATTTGAAATGAAATATTTTGTTTCAATATTCCTAAGATTAGTGTATTTTTTTGTCGCGTTAAAATATTTTTGGGTAGAATCCATCCAACTATTGAAAAATAGTTCATCCTTTCAATTAAAAGGTAATTTTTATCAATAAAAATCTTTGATATTATTACTAAATATTGTTTTAAATCTACGAAAGGTTCCTCACTGACAAGAGACTTTCAAATAGAATTTCAAAAAAGATCGGAGTCTACCCATGGACTAAAGCAACTCATTAATTCCGATGCTTTAATTGCTTTCCGATCTTATGCAGAAGATGCAAAGAAAAGTTATCAAATTAGAAATTTAGATGGATACATTTCTCCAGGCATTCATGGTAAATTTTAAATATATATCAAAGTGAATATTGGATTCAAAGACTTATGAATTGAATTTTGTGCGTAGCTAAAATCGAGGTGGTTAAAAATGAGTTATTATTATATATAAGTGGAGAGACTCTTACCCAAGAAGAATGGTTGTCAAGGCAGCCAAAATTAATTGATTTTACACTTGGACTTCGTCCTATAAGTCCTAAAGGAGCACAAGTTGATTCAGATTGGTATACAAAGTACCAAGAAAGTGAGATCATAATTTTGAATATGATTAGAAATGTTTTGAATAAACATGCTATAGAGAAAATTACTGCCATTGGACATAGCGTAGGGGGAGGTAAAAATTTTGAAGCAAAGAACTTATTACCATTTTGAATTTCATTTCAACTAAATGGTCAAATTTTTTTAAAATTTGGAATGCTTTAGTGTATGCTATATTTGCTCTTCTTCACTATTTGACAATTGCACCAAATTATAAGTCTCCTTTGCAGGCGATGACATTTGGACTACCACGGATAGGCAACCGAGCTTTTGCTTCATATCTTAATCGTCTTAATTCCGCTGCATTACTTTATATTTTTCGTATAACATTATACGATGATTATGTGCCCAGGCTACCAAAGAAAAGTTTAGATGGGCAAGATTTAGCTCATCCATTAGGAGAATCTTGGATATCTTCAGATTGTACATGTGATGAAGAAATTGAAGTATTTTTCTGTTATGGTCCCAGAATATTAGAATACGGACAATTTTTTTGGGCCGAAAGTGATGTATGTAAATCAAAATTTAAGATTTTTGACAAAAGATTTTTTCCATCTTTTATAATAATAATTTCTTTTCACTCTTAAATTTTAGTCTTGTGTCAATCAGTTTGATAATCCAAGGTTTAATCTTCATAATGGACCATACTTTGGTGTTATGATTGAACCTGATTTTATTTCTGGTTAACATTTTGGTAAGCCTAATTTACTTTTAGCTTTTTTGATTTACAAGTAATAATGTTTCTACTGTTAACAAGTTAATTTACACGAGTTTCTGTGTATAATACTTTTCTTGGCTTCAATCGATTTTTGCTAATTAATTTATTTAATGAAGAATTTAGAGCCTGAAAAAGTGATATAGTAAATTTTCCAATTCATAGTTAAGAAAATTGAGATAAGAATTGCACTGGTTAATTTTTATAGGGTATAAGAGAAGACCCTTTTCAAAGTTTAATTAGTAAAAATGACTGTTTAACGACAAAATATAATTTAAGAAGATCAAGATATCCAGGTCATGAACAAATTTATTTATGTTTCATCATTTTTTATGAGTTAATGAGTAATTCATAAGGTTCGTGGGTAAGTAATTTAGCGAGAAAGGCCATCTTCTTAAATTTTTTGATACAGATTTATTGAACTTTCCAGATGTAGCATAAGTAAGACTAACAAATATGAATTACTTTCTAACAACAAAAATATATAAGGATAAGTCAAGTTTTTATTTTGTAAAGTCAAAACATGTGATTAACAAACTCTTTTAAAAAGATAATATATTTTTGTTCAAATTTGTTGATGATAACAAATACCTAACTGAAAAGTTTGGAAAGATATACATGAAGCGTAGACGTGTGAGAAATATCATTTTACATCAAAGAAATCTATACATTTCGGAAAATAAAAAACTTGATAACCTGATGACAAACACAGCCCCCAACAATTTGAATCACTGATTTTTATTTAGATAAAATCTAAACCACAATATTTTAACTTAAAATATTTTTATTAGAGTTTCTAAAATTGTTTTAGGTTAGGCCAAAATGAAAATGGTTGTACTCCAAAATGGACATTACTGGTTACAAGAATTATCAATTTCATTTTGATCTGCTATAAAAGTTTTTTTGATAAAAAATTTGAACCTTATTTTTTTACACATTATATTTTAGTAAAGAAATTACTTCTCTTAAATCGTGTAAGAAAGAATAAAAACTTTGGAAAATATTTGTGTAATATTATTGGTAAAATTCGATTAATTCAACATAAAATTCTCTTTAAATGTTGATATTTCATTCAGTTCTCTTTGCTAAGTCTTAAGTTTATAAATTGTCAAAATAAATAAAAGAACTTTTGTGGTGATTAATTTTTGTATAGTTAGAAATATTGCTAACGCCAATGTTTATAAACGCTTGTCCATTATCACCCCTAAATAAGGACCATTATGATTCAAAAAGGTTGGATTGGCAAACTGTAAATTACAAAGCTAGTACGAGCACCTTTTTATTATTAGCTAACTAAAAACAGCAATAACAGCAGCAACATAAAAAGAAATTCAATAGTAATTTACCTTGCTTTCTGTAATAAATGCTTCACCTGCCTTCCCAACTACATCACCATAGCAAAAATAAATTGAAGCTGAATCGCAATCACAATCTTCCGTTGAAATCCAAACCTCGGTCACACTATGAAAATATTCTTCGCCATGCAAACCAGTAGCAGGGAGCGATGGTACTTTATCATCTGTATGAGTCACGCGATATATATGAAGTTTTCGAAGTCTTTTTAGCTCATTCAAATATCTTGCAAAGTTAATATTGCCGAATCGAGGTTGCCCAAAAGTGTAAACATATAAAGGTATGTCTTGTCGAATTTTCAAAAATTCAAGCATTGCAAATATTGCATAAACTGAAAATTTAATTAAAAATTAATATCCTTTTGATTTTAAATATTTAAAAATATTTAAAAAGGTTGATTACCACCACCAACTCCATGCCCAAGAGCAATTATTCTAGTTACAATATTATTTTCAACAAAAATTTGAAGCAGATTTTGAATTTTTTTGCGAGCTCCTCGATAAGCCATCTCCCATGTACAATCAACTTTAGCACCATCGATTCCATCATATTTTATAAAAATATTGGGTTTTCTTCTCCACTCATCAGGAGACCAAGGAAATCCTTTAACATAGAAAAGTAAAGTAGTATTGTGGTACATGGTTTTTCCTGCAAGTAAAAAAAAAAATATATCTTCAATTAATAACTTTAATTGTGCTTTAAGTTTTTACAATTGAGGGTGGGAATATTTTTCTTCACATCTAAAAAACTTACCCCATATTCCAGGAGAGATCCAACCATGAGTACGATTAAGATGATAGGCAAGGGAAGCAATTTGCGCATATTTTTTTATTCTTGAATAAAAGAAGGGGCTTTCAATCAGGAATTTTTGGGCATCACCAGCTTTTTTACGATTCCAATTACTTCTCTTTACTAAGGAGTCTAAAGGTTGAGAAAAATTTATAAATTGAAATTCATTTTTCGTCGAAATAATGGAATTAAATTTTTGCATTTCTTGAGATTTCTCGGGTAAAAAGACATTATTTAAAAAAAATTTTTCTTTAAATTTTCTATTTGCTTCAACAAAGTTGTTTTTATTGTCACATAAGTAGAGATAAAAATTGAGTACGATGAATATTAATAAAAAAATTTTCATAATACGTGAAATTTAAATAAGGTTGAAAATAGCCTAAGCCAATAAAATTTAAAATGACAAGGATTTTAAAATGATGTGTATATCTCAATTGACATTTCAACATGAAACCCAATTTCCATAAACAAAAAGATGTCTAATCTTTAAGCTTTTTAATTCTAAATAAAGAATGTAAATTCTAATCGTTATTATTTTAAAATTTTCTGTTTATTTATATTTATATATATATATCTCATGTGATATTAATTAAATGACAAATAAAATTTATTCGAATTCCAACTTTGAATTATAATAACAAAAATTTTTCTAACCTAAAAAGGTGCTTAGATATTTAATTGTTCTAGCTTGTAGAATTTTTGATAGTGAAGCAAATTTGCTTTATTATAAAAGAAACATTATTGCTTAAAAAAAAATCATCCTCACCAAATTTGTCTTTTTTATTTTTTTTAAATAAATAAAAAGTATGATTTTTATAACAAAATATAAAGCAATATAAAATTTTCTTGGTATAAAAAAATTTTGCAGGCTTATTAGAAAAAACTTTAATAATTGCAAGAACGCTCAATAATTTCAAGAATTATTGACTTTTATAATTCAAAGATTGGTAGGACATTCCATCAACACATTAAAGTATGGTCCATTATGAGGTTGGATGCGCGGTTCAACATATTGATTAACACAACGCTGAAAAAAGATAGAATTCATTATTCCTTTACTTTTAAGTAATATCACTCACAAATCTCAACAAATTTAAAATATTGATAATAACCTCGCTTTCTTCGAAAAAGAATTCGTCTTCCTCCACATTTCTTGGCCCATGACACCAATAAACGAACGAAATCCCTTCGCAATCACATTGTCCCTCCAACCAATATTCTGAGAGAGGGTGTGCATAGTCCTCACCTTTAATTTAAAGGAATAAAAATTGCAACTTAATAAACAATTAGGGAGCTAAAAGATAGGCACGAATTTTCTTACCAGTTATACCCCTTTGAGGCAACCTCGGAACTAAATCATCCATATTTGTAACTCGCCATATTTGCAAAGCTTCGGTATATTGAAGCTCATTAAGTAAACTCATCATTTTACGATTTCCAAGTCTGGGTTGACCAAAAGTAACAGCTTTCAAATTAATTGGGATATAACTTTGTTTTAGTCTGTCCCCATCTACTGAATATATCTGCAACATCGCCAAAATTGCATATACTAGTATCATAAAGGAAGGTTTTATAAATTTTATTATTACTTGAATTTCAAATATTTTTTTTATTTAATCCAATTTCAAATACCTCCACCGACTCCATGTCCGATGACAGTGATATCCCTTATTGGTTGTTTGATCATAGCATTCTGGACTATATTAAGGATTGAATTATCCGCTTGCCGGAAAATTCTATACCAAACTGCATCCACCATCCCGCCTCTTATTCCTGGATATGGGACAAAGCTCTTTGGTCTTGATCTCCATTCGAGTTCAGTGGATAGTCTATCCCCTCGCAAATATAGAATTAATTCAAGTCCACGTACTTCAGTCTTCCCTTTATGTATGAAATTCAATAAAGATGAAAATTTAAACTAAACACTGAATGATGAGATAAAAAATATTGAAGGATCAAAGATAATATTCACCATAAATGCCCGCTGATAATTGGCCATCAGTTTCATCGAGACACATTGCCCTTGCAGCATAAATGGCGTACGTGGTCAATAATTCTAATATTGAACTGTCTGTTATACGTTCCATTCTGGCCCTCATTTGACCCGTATTATGTGAAAAGTCCGTGGCTAAGAGATTAGGTTTTTTCGGGTAAAGAGTTGATAAGATTTCTCGGGATCTTAATTGAATTATAGATTGGCTTGAAAAATTTTTTCCCAAAATAATATCGTTTGGATTTATTGAGAATTTTCTGTGATCGAAATTTTTTTTCAAAATAAAGAATCCGAATATCGTCAAAAGCAACACGAAGCTTTTACATGATTTTTTATATGAAAGATCTTTTGATCTATTGAAAAAAAACGTTCTTATCATTTTCCCCATTCATTCAAAATTTGCAAGTTTCAGAATGAATTTTTTGAAAAACTTGCTTGTGTTTTTGCACTCATAAACTTGATGAATATTTATTGTAAGGTCTTTTTGGATCATAGTGAAACACCCCGCAATCCCAGGACAAAATTACAAACAACGAAAATGAAAAAACAATAGAATTTGCTAAATTATATTTGCATAATCTTCAATAATTTTAGTAGAAATCTTTTCTATTTTGAAAAATTGTATCCGAAAGTGTCCGTTATTGTTTAGCACTCTGAGGATAATTACTTTTTTTTTTTAATGTGCATTATATCAACTTTATGTGAGGTATTTGTTCAATTTTTATTTTTGAAAGCTCTTTTTTTGTCTCTTCATAGTGTCTACCTTGGTCAAAAACGTTGAGAAAGAATTCTCTATTTAGACAAAAAAAGTTTTTAATGATAAATATAAAAATTCAAGTAGATTTGAATTGATAATAGCTAATTTTAAATTCAAAAAAATAATCAATTCTAAACAATTAGATTCCAAATAATTTTTTGCAAATATATTTCAAATAATTTATATATTATTTTTTGTTATCAAATAAGAAGGATTTGAGCTCGAAATTGATTAAATTTATGAGATTACTAATGACTTTTAATAATCTTGGGAAAATTAACGAATAATTTTAATTAGTAACCTTATTCAGAATGGTAAAGTGAGAAGAAATTATTTAATTTTTTAACTCGTTCCATTGGTTTTTTTTGTTTTTTTCATAAAAATTCCTAGAGTATAAAGAAAAAACAAAATTTCAAACTGAAAACTATATGAGAATCTTTTATTTTTAATTGTATATATATTTTTGACTTCCAATTCAAATACACATACTTGAATTTTTAATATATACTCCAAAATGAAAATCATTTTTTTGATTGACAATTTGGATTTTGAGAATAAAATTTACATTTTAAAAGTATAATGATTAGTATAACATGTTGGTGATTTTAGTACTTTTTCTAATAAACCTTAAAGTTATATATGAAATGAACAGAAAATGCTAAAATTATTTTCCTAAATTTTAATTATTA
Organism: Geosiphon pyriformis; assembly: GCA_016748015.1. NCBI lineage: Eukaryota > Fungi > Glomeromycota > Glomeromycetes > Archaeosporales > Geosiphonaceae > Geosiphon > Geosiphon pyriformis. Next base: position 965,311 of record JAAOMT010000512.1, on the reverse strand, counting down.
ATGTAGTTAAACTCTATGAAACATCAAAGCAAATAATTTTCAATTTAAAATCTAAATTTAAAATCTAACCAATCGATTACTTTAATTTTAAAAAGATTTTTCACCAATTTATATAAAGTAATTTTGTTCTATGCGCCGTTAGGAAACTGTGTAACCTCAAAAACTATAAGAAAAATAGCTTCATCTTAAATATTGACTATTAGAGAGCGGTTTTGGTCAAATGAATGTGATAATCGTCTTTGATTATAGAGAAAATTTTCAAAATAATTGGAATAATCTACTAATTACCAAAAATGGAAGACGAAATCGATAATTCTGATACCTTTGAAGACAAATAATTTCTTTCCAATAAATTCTATTAAAAAAAATAGTGCGGTATAAATTTTGTACTTTTAGAATATTTTTAATTTCGCAAAAAAATACTTGCTTGAGATAAAATTATTCTTTATAAATGTAATTTGCATCTGATGAAAATAAAGATGATCATCATACTATTTGAACACTTTTTAAAATAGAACAAAAAAATCTATTTTTTTTTTTTACTTACTATATTAAAGAATCAATAATTGATGAAATTTTAAATTAAATTAAAAACGATTTTTTAAAATAAACTTGATGGTGGAGTTTATTAAGGTACTATGATTTTCATTCTTGATTGAATTAAATTGGATTCATGCGCTGTTAAAAATAGTGTTAAAAAGTAATGAGATGGTGTTTTTTTGAGAGATCGGTTTCATTTTCTAAGAAATAACAAAAAAAAATTTTGAAAATATCACAGCATATTGTAAAATTTGAAATGATCCAATTTTTGTTCGTTTTCTTTGGGTTCACCATATTGGATAGTCGGATCAGGTAATTGTAATTCTTTGTATGGTATAATACGAATACTTGAATATTTGAATTTTATTTATGTTATGGATCAATTCTATGGGTTGATACTCAGACGACGCCGTATTTCAGCTTTAAAAATATACATATACAAATATATTTAGTTAAATTAAAATGTGAGAAAAAAAATTTTATGGATACCTAGCTAACTTTTATAAAGAGAATTAAAAACCATTGATTAAAAATATGTGATTTTTAATCATCGTTAAATTCTCTAATTGATATTCTCTAAAATCAAAGTCCTTCTTAAATTTCTTATTATTTTTAATTTGAAATCTGAAGAAAATCCTAATGTGAATAAAATTTTTAATTTAGAATTTAATTGAAACTTTCCACTTCCATATTTTTTTTCAATAGAATCCTCGAGTTTATAGGCTCAAAAAATTGAGCTTCTTTAACTTGGAGGGGGGAGATACCTTAACACTAAGTATACTCTTCTTTATGAAATCCTTAATAAATTAAATTATCAAAGCCTTTCTCTAATATAGTTTTTTAAAAAGTCAAATAAATATTGAAATTAATGATACAATTGAAGATTCCATTCTTAATTTTTTTTTCTTTTAAATTTAAGTCAGAATTTAAAATAAAGCTTTTTTTGGAATGTCAGCTCCAAATTTATATCTTTTAGAAAGAAAAAAAATCAATTTCTATTTTTATTATTAAAAAATATATAATATATATATATATATAGTGCTCATAAGTTAATTATTTCATTTTGTTGAAAATGATTTCCCAGATATTTTTGCCCATGTGAAACTTTTAATTTTTAACTAATTGATCTCTGTCTAATCAATTAAATAAATTTAGCTATTTAAGCAAACTGAACTAAATTAATATTTTATCATTCTGTAAATGAATCATAAATATTTTTAATGAAAATGCTTTCTGATTCATATAAAGAAATACTTTCCTTTATATCGACTATATTGTATATATCAAAAAAATTTCAAGCAAAGATGCTATATTAATTCCTTTATGTTTTTTTTTTTGAAATGAAAAATGATTCATCTACTGAAAAAAAATTATCAAATGTCGACACATTAAGTGAAAATTGATTTTTTTAAAAACACCTTTATTAATGTTATAGTTGTAACAAGATTAAATTAAAACCGCAGCTTTTTCTATATATATATATATATATAATATAAATACCATTAAAATTTTTGAAATATAAGACTTCAATAAACCTTTTAAAATTAATAGAACACAAAATTTCATCAAAGCTTTTCAATAATATATAATATACTAAGCTTTAATAAAAAAAATTTTTTTTGTATGTTTCAAAATAAAAAAAAATTCCTTCAAAAATGGTTACTATTCCATCAAAATTTATCTTCAATTACGAAATCAAAATATTTGTTAGATGTTTTTCATTCTTAAATTCATAACTAGTTTTTTTCACTTGAAACTCCCCAAAAATGATTTAGCTCCTGAGTTACAAATTGTGTGGGAGTTGTTTATCTAATCCGAAATTTTTTTAATTCTGGTGGCATTTTTCACTTGCTCAAGTTTTCAAAAAGGAAAAATTTCAATATAAAAAAAATAAATGCTAATAAATTTGATAAAAACTTTTCGAACGTTATCATCAATAGGATCTATAAAAAATAACTCCAATTAAATCTACACAATGGAAAAAATGTTCAAAAAACTTTAAGAATTATGATCGTTTTGCTGAAATAGAATGCTTTAAAGGAATTTTAAAATGTTGGTCAAAAATTCCGAACAAGATCATTTCTTCTGTTCGCTGGTAGAAAAAACTTCTTGGAACCTTTCTCACAGGAAGATCTATAGACCGTGTCATTACAAGGTTCTCTGAAAAGAAAGCTTCTAAAAACTATTTATAGTAGATTTTTCAATTTTGAAATGAAAAAGGTTGACATTTATTACTTGAGAATGTAATAAATTTTTCCTTATCTTTGCTCTTAGTCCCATTCTTCCTATTCAACAAAAATGGCTTAACTGCCTGATTTCCAACCAGATATATTCGTCTTTAGATGGAATATTTATTTGAAATTTAAAAAACAAATAGAATCTTCGGGGAAACTTATATAAACTTTTATTGATATTCAACGACATAAAACCATAGATAATAGTTTGAAAAAACCCCCTAATATCTTCATCAATATATATATAAAATGTATTCAGCGTATTCGAAGAAAATATATTTGCTCATGATGAAAACTCTAATTTTATTTTTTGGATTTTTTCTTGGGATCGTGCTACTTTCAAAATTTTATTGTGATTTTCAAGTTTTAAGCTATTTAAGAATAAGAAAAACCTGTTTGCTGAGAAGTTCAAATAGAACCAAAAATGTTTTTGCCATAGATTTACCCGAAATATTAGTTTATAAAAAAGTTGAGACGGCAGCATATAAATCATTAAGTTTATATAGGCCTCTACTTGTTTCAAGAATAGGAGGATCATCTACCGCTGTAAAAGACCAATTAGATGATGACGACCCAATAGTTTTAAGACTAGAGGAATCTGCAAAGGCAGCAAAAATTGCATCTTGTTTAAATGGTGTAGAAGAAAGACTGGGTCCTTTTTTCTATGGTTTGTGCTTTTTTAACATTTTGCGGAACCTTGAATATCACCCTAACTATCAAGAAAAATATCTAGTAAAGCTATTACAAGTCCCTAAACAAGACGTAATATATGTTTTAGTCAGAGGTCCGAAGATATCAATAAAACCTTCAATAAACCCAAGAAACAAAACACTTTATGGCAAGCATGTCCCATTAGCAATGGTAGATGCAGAATATTTTAAGTATTTTCAAGATGGTGTGTTAAGCTTTTCAAAATTATTGAAAAAAGAAGCAGAAGCCATTCCTTTCGAGCGATATCAACTTCGTTTTATTGGACATGGTGTTGGGGGAGGTAATTAAGCACAGAGAAAAGTTTGAATTGACAAGCAATTTTGAAGTAAATATTTTAAATTGTTTATTTTTCAGTTTTAGCAATGTTTGCAGCGCTTTACTTGAAGCGAATTAAATCTATGCCGAAACCAAAGAAACTTGAGGTTTATACATTCGGTCAGCCAAGAATGGGAAACAAACTATTTGCTCTCTATGTTAATCGCTTCTTACCAGGCTCAGTATACCGTGTGACCAACATGAATGACTTTGTTCCAAAGCTTTTAAAATCAAACACGTGGTATCATCATTCTACCGAGTATTGGATAAATCAGCGAGATTGTGACTGTTCAGCTTCAAAGGAAATTTCGAGAACCGAGGTTTATCGATGTTATGGAATGAGGCAATACGAGGATGAGCACATTGAACCAACGGTAAATCTTTTTTATTTTATTTAATAGTTTTACCAAATGATTTCTAATCCTGATTATTTACTTTTCCCTATTTAGTTGTGCAATGCTGATTCCGAAGGAACCGAAGAATCAAGTATACAAGCTCATTTTGGTCCATATTTTAATTATGATGGAAAAAGCGGTCAAGAAACAATAATGGCCAATTGTCCTCCTTTACCAATAGATTAAATTAGAAAAAGACAAAATAAAAGAGAATATAAACTAGAAGTTGTGTTCAATTCTTAGCCGCAAACATTTCTTAGTGTCTATCTAGTTAATTTTAATTTTTGCATTTAAAGGTAGAAAGCAAAAAATGGGAAGAATAACATTAGTCAACATAATTAATTGACTTAAAAGAAAAATAGAATAAGCCAAATTTGTTACTTCAGCAGTTTTGAAACTTTGAAATATTTTTGTGGTGTTAGGTTTACTTTGTTTGGTTTTGTTGCAGAATGTCCCATATTATTATTTTTATATATTTACTATTAGTTATAACCCATTAAATATTATACAGAGGGTGTCCAAAAGTTTCCGAACAAACTTTGGAGTAACATTCCACATGCTTGAATAATTAGAAAAGCACGAGTTTATTACTAAATTAAGTTAGTTAATTATTTAATTACGCGTTTTTTATTTTTTAAACACGCGTGTATAATTTTTTTTCGCGACGCGCATAATCGATTTTATTCATACTCGTTTTTTTTATAAAAATGAAATGTAACGCGCATATAAGATTTTTTCGTCGTTTTTATTAAAACGAAATGGGAGCAAAAAAAGAATTAATGATTGCTCAACGTAATACTATTTGCTTATTACAGCAGCATGTCAAGAAATATCGTGATATTGCCAACATAGTCAATTGCAGCTTGACAACAGTTTCGGATACAATAAAACGATTTAAAGAAACTGGTTCAATTGATTCAAGACCTCGTTCAGGACGTCCACGTTTATTTGCTCACCAAAAATATCGCCGACTTAAACGTTTAGTAACACTTAATGGAAAAAATCGTCGTTTATGTATTGCAAATATACGAACTCTTTGGAAACGAAAAACAAAGCAAACTATTTCTCTTAGAACTCTTCGGCGTGCTCTTAAATCGGTTGGATTACGAAATCGTTATGCAAGAAGGAAACCTTTAATCTCACCAGCAAATATAGCAGCACGTCTTGCTTGGTTTATTAAACATCAAAATTGGACAAATCGAAAATGGGCAAGAGTATTATGGAGTGACGAATCAACTTTCTCTCAATTTCAACACAATCGGTCTAGTAAAGTATGGCGTGAACCATCTGAAGAATGGCAATTGTCTTGTGTATCAGCAACAGTCAAACATAGTCCAAGTCGAATATATTGGGCTTGTTTTTCACGACAAAACATTGGACCAATTGTACCATTATATCAAACGGTAAATGGTACTAGACATGTTGAAATTCTTAACCATTATGTCTTACCAACTTTACAACGCATGTTTCCTAAAAACAATGGATGGTTTCAAGAAGATAATGCTACCCCTCATCGATCAAAAACTGCCAAAGAATTTCATAGCAAAAACAAGTTACGTATTCTTTCTTGGCCTCCTCAAAGTCCAGATCTCAATCCAATTGAAAATTTATGGGCTATAGTAAAATGTAATATTCGTAAAAAAGAAAAACCGCCAACTACTATTAAAAAACTTGATAAGTATGTTAAAGAAGCTTGGAAAGCAATTCCTAAATCAACGATTATAAAATTAGTTGATAGTATGCCTCGACGTATTCAAGCAGTAATTATAGCACAAGGAGGACCAATAAAGTATTAAAAGCTTAATAGAAAATTTAGAAAATTACTATAAAATTATAAATAAGTTGTTTATTTTGTTTTATTTTATAAAAAAATAAATATTATTGTTGAATAAAATCTTGTTCGGAAACTTTTGGATAGTATATTAGTTTTTTTAATAGGTCAAGTCATGAGTTTAATTTAAAATTATTAAATTTTTTTTTGTTAGTTGTTTAATTTTTTACTAAAATACTTTTGTTTAGTGTTTTAAATAAATTTATTTAAAATATAATTTACATATTTTTGTTCAATTTGAGTTAAAATTGAGCACTATTATGATTGTCATTATAAGCTTGCTATTTAACTATAAAATTATACTATTGTGTGAGTTTTACATTTAAAGAATTATCAGACATAGACAAAAATGCATTTAATTTAAGATTTCATGAACAATGTCTAATCTACAAGGCATGCAAGCACCCATGGTGTCACGTATTTACTCATAAAAAGGAATATAAAAGTAAAACTTGTGAATTCTGCCCCAATGCAAAATAGAGCCTGATAGGGATATCAATGGTGTTCGGAACATTCTTCTTTGTTATCTTACTAAAAATGAGTCCGTTTAGGCCGATGCGGGAGCCTACTTCCTTATAGGACTTGTACATACCTAAATTAAACTCACATAGTAATATGAAGTCTCATCAGGAATATTTAGGTTTTAATGTAGGCGAGATATGTTAGGTTAACGGATTTTAGTAATGTGTGTGATTCACAAAAAGATGGGAAAATGTAAAGCAAATTTTTTTTGACTTTTTACAATAAGTCAATCGCATAATGTTGGTTTGTAAATTTAGGAGAATAAGCGTAATGATAATATCTTCAGCTAATGCTAGCAAACCATTTTTGAAGCTTTTATTTATATCCACTTCATAAGTGTTCATCGTTGAAATTTAGAAATATTATTATTATTATTGCTACTATACGTATATAAATGTTCAAAACTGTAACCTTGTAGCCCAAGTAGCAAGTTTATAAATTTTAGTAATTTCAATTAAGAAAGTTGAAAAAAAGCATTTAGACGTTGAAAATGAAAGATTTCCAATCACTCTGATATTTCCAAATATAAAATACTATTACATAGCTAGGATTCTTATAGCACCTCAGAAAAACTATTAATACCACTTACTTTTATTTTGACTAAAAAAAATTATGTTCTAAATTTTGGAAACTTCTTTCAACAAAACTCTCCCTTTCAACTTTCACTTTCCAATTGACTATTGGTTGAGGGACAAAAATAGGCTATTTTCCCACTACTGAGAGAACATTTCTTCAATGATCGATAAATTGCACTTTTTGGATTGATGCTGAAGAAACCAGGCGCACAGTTATCTCCACACACACAGTCCATAAAGATGAGACTGATGAAAATTGGTTGAAACATTACGGGTTTTTTCAACAAATTTTTATATTCATCAAACGACACTTCAAATCGTAGTGCATTGGGAATTAGTCTATTGGGTATTAGTTTTCCTAGTACCCCCTTGCTAATTTCTGTGTGCCCAAATTGAGAATCGCTCTTACCGTTACCATTACGTCTGATAGTGCTACGATATGAAAAAAGAATTTTAAAAAAAATTAGCCCAATTTCACTAAGTTTCTGAATAAGAAAAACATTACCTATAATTGACTGAGACATTCATAGGCATTTTGGAAACATCAGCAACTTGGTTTGCTGTTATCGAGGGCAAAATTATAAATATCAAGATTCACTGTATTCAAAGAAAAGTTTTTGAGGTCATAACAAAAAGTACAGGCTTCCATTTTTTTATTGTTGTACACGAAATGAGTTCCTGTTACAACAGAGCAATCTCTGGGATTATTTTGATTGTCCTTAGAACGGGACACACAAGTTACGATAAGACTATCATTAGGATCAGGAATATAGAGAATTTCTGCCCGATTATTAGTGATTGTCTCCTCTGCAGATTTAATAAACAGTGTGGATTGATTTGAATTAATCAAATCCACCATATTTGAAGTTCCCAAAACTATCCACCCAAGCTTTAGCGAGAACTTTTTATATTTTCGCCCTTTTTCAAGTTTGCCCAGTCTATAAAGCTGAATGACTGGTCTACTATTCTCGTCATGATAATGAACCCTGGGGGCAAAGTCTGAGTCGGAGAGTTTTTCGTTCATTACTGTTACAAAAACTTGATGATCTTTTGATATTTTTACATCTTTAGGCAGCTCATGAATATAATTCGCCACGGATAAATCCATTTTAAATTCGATAGATTCAACACGTGAAGATTCGATTCGTTTTTCAAAAGCTTCCCTAATTCTATTATGTGTTTCCTCGGGCAAGAGTTCGAAAATGCAGTGGACATTGTCATATTGTACTGCCGACCAATTTTTAGGTTCATAAATCGAATTGAGCCAACCTAAAAATTAATGATATACTTTAAATAAATATATTATAATCATGTTTTATCAAAATTATGGAAAATTTTCCCCAAGTCATTTACCCTTCATTCCACTTTCTTGATAATTTCTTTCCTCACCGCCATACATCCAATAACGAAGGCTTTCTTCAGATGAAGAATTTGAATTTGTTGTGGTTTTAGAAGGCCCAGACTCTGCGCCTATGTTAGACCCTCCCACCTTCATACTCCCTTTTAGAAGGGTTTCTTTGCCTTTATTTTGTCCTTCAACCTTTTGCTCTTTTTTTTCTTCTGTTATTAACTTGCCCCCAAGGGCAATCCTTTTACACCAATATGGACCAAAGTCCTTTAGGACATCTTCCAGGTTCTTCTTTTTGTTTTCACCAATAAAAGCTTTTTCCACAGCTGATACAAATTCAGGTGTTGGTTCGACCTCATCTTCAGACATATCAATAAATGAGTGGATTCTTTTTGAAATGGAAAATGTTTCGGACTTTGCAACGGTTTGGTGGACTTCTTTTTTAGAATCAATGGAAACTCCCAAACCTAACGATGTGGAGGACCTTAAAAAGAATGGTTAATGTTCGAAAAAGTTCTCAAAATTCAGACTGTGCTTGTTAAAAATTTTCAAGATCTTTTAAATTGTACTCTTACCATGGTAGACTTGCTTCTATATTTACTTCATTAAGGAAATTTTTCATAACAAATTTGTCACTTTGATTTTTACATGTAACCGTTTCTTCGAGTATTTCCGGTTGAGCTAAAGGCTTACTTGGAATTTTTTTGAATTTAAATGCCTTATTGGTAGCTCGACAGGCCCCTTCCTTCAAAAAGTTGATTCCATACTCGAATTTTAAACTGTTTATTATGAAATCCCAGTCTGGTGCTCTCGAGCCCGTAATTTTCAAAGTGCTTTCCTTAATAATTTCTTGGACATCCTTGCCCCCCTCATCTTTCTTTTGTACCCTAGCACTACCCTTCATGAAGAACATTTCTTCACCCATAAGAATATTATTGTTTTTATTAAAATTCTCTCGAACTTTGCACAATTTTGCATCTGACTCCAACTTGCAAAGCACTGGTATTTCATTATTAACTTGAACCTCAACTTCAAGCTCAGAAACATTCGTCATGATTAAGATAAAGAATGTCTTTTAGCTGCTAACCAGCAAAAATAAAAATTAGGACGTTTTTAAAAATATTAAGGCCGTCAGATAGACCAAGTTACTTTATACTTACCAAAATTCGTTATACATGTACTTCTTAATTCCTATAAACAGGAAATTTTAAATGAATTATGCAGCCTCCGACGTCATTGTGAAATAACCTCATCCCTATTGAGATGCGATGTATCAACTAAACTCGTACCAGATATTCATCCTAAACAGTCTGTAGAAGTTGTCTTTTTAACTGTGCAAATGAATAATATTTTTTAAAAGTGTCTTTCTGTTAATACTTTGATTAAATTTGGTTCAATTAATAAGTTTACATTTAATTTATAAGCTAAGCAAGAAAGAATCTAAAATATTAGATTTAGCTGACACTTCGTAATAACTATTTTAAAACCTATAATAGAGGTTTTGACAAGAGAATATATAGATTTTTAGAATTCAAGTTAAAAAAAATTTGACATACTTTCAGAAAAATTAATTTGTATCAAGTCTAATTACAAAATTGCAACTTTTTTAAAAGAAAGTTTGTTAATGCTTGAAAAGAATATAAGCTTAAATTTAGCATGTAAAAATTGTAGTTAAAGGCATCTTTGATAAGTAAAATTTCAATGCTAATATTAGCACAAGCAAAATTTGGATGTTTATTTCATAGTAGAGTTAATGATTCCTGCTAGGGAATTTATTTGAAATTCAACACACTATTCTTTGATTTTTTGATTTTTTTGGAAAAATTCCTTGTTTAAATGTTCGGAGACATTAGGAAGTTTCAGCTAGTAACAATTTCTCTGGCCTAAGATAAGAATAAACTAATCAGTCTACTAAAATTGGTAGCTAATCATTTATAAAGTTATTAATTTATAGTGAGATAAAAGTAAATTTTAAAGAAATGCAAATATAAAAGATATTATTAAATTATCAAGTGGAAGATAATTCTATTGTAAGTTATTAAGCTAAGATATATTTTATTGAAAGAGAGAAAGTTGCCATTTTCAAAAATAAACTATATGTATTTTCAAATTTCCAATTATTTATAAAAAAAATTCTTTTTTAATTGGCACAAAAATATTCAATTTTATCAAAAAATATTTAATTTAGTGTTTCTTGGATTATAAGTAAAAATTTCGAATTGTTTTTAATATAATTTAATTATTAACTTTTATTTTTAAAATAGTTATTTAATTAATTAAATAATATAATTAATCAGTTCAATCTCATTAACTTTTCATTAAAAAATCTTGATAGAAACTGTAATCGTATTTTTTTAATGTAGTAGCTAAAATAAATTTTCTTCTGCTATATATGAGTCAAGGAATTACTTTAAACCTGTTATGAAGGCTATCACTAATTAAGGATATTTGTCCTTTGTTTCTTTGATATAAAGAAATAATTTTTGGAAGCGGTTAAGGCCATCTGTAACCTTAGAATTCATTTAGATTGGTACGCGAAAAAATCTCATGTTTGAGTTCCGGATCAAGGGAATGTGTGTTTTCAGAACTTTCAGTCTAAAATCCCGGACGATCTCTACCCGTTCAAACAATTTACATGAGGGAATGTTTCAAGTCTAAACTAATTGACACTTTTAGCCTAAAATTGCAAAATATCATCAACTAATATAATATTTCAGATAATTCTATAATAATTTTAATAATTTTCATTATTTTTTTAAACAAAAGTAATATCTTCTATTTACAAACATAAATCTAGTATATAAATAATCTATTGAAAATTTATATTAAGTTGTTTTTTTTTAATTTTATTCGAAAAAATATTTAAAAATATGTTATAAAGTAATTATTTTTATTTTATTAGTTTTAATACTTTGATTAATAATGTAAAATACTGAATAGCTTTAAAACATTTTTAACATATCAAAATTTATTTAAAACACAAATATTATTTTATATATTTGATAAAAATGCTCAAACAAAAATATTAAACAAATAGATTTTAATTATAAAATTATTTTACCTTGCATTTTTATATGTAAAACTTAAAATTCCTACATTGTATCACTTTCGTGTATTTGTCCTTGTGCATTAAAAAAAACATACATAACTATGTTTTTTAATTATTTTAATTGAATGAAATATTTTATTAAAGAAAAAATCTATTAAATTTAAAAAAATTTATATTAATAATGTAGATTACTTTTTACACTAATACAGAATTAAAAATTGACTTGAATTAACAAAAAATATAAAAAAATATAAAAAATTTTTTGAATTAATAAAAGTTTAATTATATAAAGTGGGTTACTGAATTAGAGTGAACTATTTTTAATGTTTCATAAATTAGTATATCTATTATATACATATATAAAATTTAACTATAAATTTTAAAAATAACAAACCAACACATAGTCTTAAAAAGCGACAATTGCTTCTAATTTTTTATTTTTGAAATTTATTTTTATTTTTAACATTGGTTTTCTGAAAGATTAAATATAATTTAAATAAATGTTTGAATTTGATTTTTAATATTTGAAATTATAAATTTATCTGAATATTAATCTAATCAGATATTAATTTGAATTGTTTTCAAAATCTAATTTTCAACAGATATCAGCCTATAACACAGTGAAAATAACAAAAATTTTTCAACTTGTATTTGAAATTTTAATATTTTATGCACAACTTTGGTACCAAAATAAAACTTAATAATCTAATTTTTAACATGCAAAATTCCAGTTTCAAAATCAATTTTTTGTGATGAATATTTTTTTTATTCCATCTGATATTGCTGAAAAAGTTTAAAAGTGTTTAGATTTTAAATCTATTAATTGTTTATTATTTAAATATTTGAATATTTTTGTGTTTTTAATTAATACATAATTAAAAGAAATAGATTTTAACAAAGTAAAAATTTTCTAAAGAAAAGTGCATTGATTAATTGATCTATTTTCTGGAAAGTGAAAAAGAAATCAATAATTAAAATAAACAATTGATTAATTGGTAATGATGCAAAATTATGTTTATTAAATTGAAATATATTAAGTAAAATTTATTTTCATATAAATTTTATATTTTTGGAAATCGAGTGTTTGGTTATTATATAAACTCTGTTAAATAAAAATGATCTATTAAGCTAAAGCAAAAAATGAATTCTGATATCATTAGAGTTTAATTTAAAAGAACATGAAAAACTAAATCTTGCATCTCTAAATAATGCTTCAATTAAGTCGGTTTTATCGACTCGTTGAAATACAATATAAATTTATTCAACTGAGGACCTTAATTCCTGTAAGAGTGATCTACTTTTTATTAAAAATATTTTTGGAAGCAGCTAGGGCCTCTGCAACCTTATGCATTTAGAAATTTATCAATGAGCTATTGAAACCAGCAATCACCAATCAAAAGTGTTTTCATTTAACAATAGCAATAAAAGAATGATCCCTTTTAACAGTTCCAGATAAATGAGCGAATAAAGTAAGCGTCTATTTTTGAACCCTAACCTTTTCGAGAATGTGATTATAGATTGAAATCCTTATTTATTACCAAGACGAACTCTTTAAAAATCCTTCTTTACCCATACAAAATATTCAAATCATGTCTTCAACTTCATCAATTGAAAATGCAACTCCACTCCTCGACTGGCTTGAAGGAACATTGTTTGTCTTCAAAGAAAGTTTAGCCTTTTTTCCAGTTGGAAAATATTCAAAAGTTGCTGAATTAGTGAAAAAATATCTTGAACGCAATCAGAAAAAACCTGAAGACTTATTCAATCATTTGAAAAATAAAAATTCAAAGCATTCAATAGACCATATTTTGCTCGGCTTTTCTTTAGAACATGGAATTGGAACTATTCCTAATTTAAAAAAAGCATTTTTAGAATATCAGAAAGCAGCGAATGCAAAAGATTCTTTTGGACAATTCTTCTCAGGTCATTGTTATCTTGATGGAATTGGTACTTCACAAGATCGAGGAAAAGCATTTGAACTTTATTCAAAAGCTGCAGAGGCGAGAAATTTAGATGCACAAAATAATCTTCCACTTTGTTATTTAAATGGAAGAGGAACGACAGAAGATTCAGAAAAAGCGTTTGAACTTTATTCAAAAGCTGCAGAGGCGGGACATTTAGATGCACAAAATAATCTTGCAAGTTGTTATGTACATGGATTAGGAACAACGATAAACGAGGGAAAAGCATTTGAACTTTATTGAAAAGCAGCAGAGGCGGGACATTTAGAGGCAAAATACAATCTTGCAAGTTGTTATGTAGATGGATTAGGAACAACGATAAACGAGGGAAAAGCATTTGAACTTTATTCAAAAGCAGCAGAGGCGGGAGATTTACTTGGACAAATCGCTCTTAGAGTATATCATCGAACTCGATTAGAAATAACGGAAGATCTGGAAAAAGAGGGAAATCCGAGTCCACAGTATTGGAACGTATCATCGAAAGGGATGGGAAATAGTGAAAAATTTAGAAGAAACATTTCAATTCTATTTAAAAACAGCAGAGGCGGGAAATCAAAATGCACAATATAACCTAGGATGGTGTTATCAAAATGGATGAGGAACCACAAAAAACATCCAAAAAGCATTTGAACTCTATTTAAAAGCAGCGGGAGCAAATAACTTATGTTATCAAAGTGATTTTCTTGAGTTGAATGCCCTTGACTTCACTTTACAGGATCAAAATAATTTAGAACATTTCATTTTGCGATTTCAAAGTCGAGGATTAAAATGTCCGGATAATTCTAAAGGAGAGCTCTTAGATTTTGAAGCTTTCTTTGACCAGCTTTCAGATGAATTTAAGTGTTTTAAATGTGGTAACTTGTATACAATCATTAGTGGATATCCTATATGTGCATTTTGTGATACTGATAAAAGCGAAAACAATGATAATAATGTATTTGAAGCTGGTTTGCCAAAATGTCCAGAATGCTATCGCAGATTAAAAGATCCACTTTGGTGTAGATCTTGTGAATCTTCACGATTTTCAAACCTTTGGGGAACATGGAATAGCGAAAATAATAATATTGATAGTTATATATACCATTCACAGTCAATTTCTGAGAGCAGTAGAAGCTGCCTGGAATGGATTTCTCCCGACGAGATCAAATTTTTGGAAATGGTGGGAACGGGAGGATTTGGTGTTGTTAAAGAAGGTACATGGGAGAGAGGCAAAATTTTATTTTGGGACAGAGAAAAACAAAAGTATGAGAGAACTGGGGTTACGAGAGTTGCTTTGAAATGTCTTAATAATAGCCAAAACATTGAATACGTTAATTCAATTGAGGTAATTTCATTTAATAGAATTTTCTGATTTTTATTCTTCCCTTTTCTTTTCTAACACTAGACAATGCATTGAAATAGCTTATTGCCCATCTTCGTTGTGCCTCTTGTAAATACATCCTTCAATGCTATGGAATCACAAAAGATATTACAACTAATAAATTTGTTATGGTTTTACCATTTGCCGAACACGGGGACCTCAGAGCCTTTCTCAAGTTGAACGAAGATATTTTCACTTGGGACGTGTTCCTTCATATTCTTTTTCAAATCACTGGTGGCCTAAGATTCATACATGAATCAGGGCTAGTGCATGGAGACCTACATCCTGGAAATATCCTTATTTTGAAAACAAACCCCTTAAAAGTTGTCATTTCTGATCTCGGATTTTGTCGTCGTGCCGATTACTCTCCACGGTCTAGTAATATTTATGGTGTTCTTGAGTATCTCGCACCCGAGATCTGCAAGGGGGATCCTCACACTAAGTGCAGTGATATATACAGCTTTGCCATCATTTCCTGTGAAATTATTTCGGGAGAAAGACCTCTTAATAATACAGATCCTATTCACGTGCGATCTGATGTGATTAACGGACAGCGCCCTATAATCAAAAAGCATACGCCTCAATGTATTCAGGAAATGATTAAAAAAAATTGGCAATATGATCCGTCTTGTCGTGATAGTGCAGAAGAACTTCAACGAACCGTTATTGCTGCTCGCGATAATTGTGACCTAAATCAACCTATCCGTGAAAAAAGCCTTGAATCTGAAGAGACACAAGATACTATACGAGATATGGCAAGATATAGAAGCCGATTAATAACAAAATCTGGATTTTCTACAAATGGTAAACTTATTATTTATTATTATTTAAATTTGAATGTTTTTAATATAAGTAAGCACATTAAATTTATTTCAATAATGGTATTAATTATTTTTATTGATTGAACTTCACTTAACAGAGGAAGAGTCTCAAAGAGCCCTTAGTCAAAGGCATCCTGAAAGTTCAACAAAGAAAGATGGCAAAGCAAATTATAAAGATTCTAATATCGTCTATCAAAGCGACAAGTCAACAAATAAAACACTGAATGATTGGAACTCATTCCTGATGGGTTTGGAAAACGGATCAAGTGTTTTCAAAAATTGCAAACATCCTAATTTTTGGAAATCCGAAAATCTTTCATGTCTTGAGACTGGCATAGTTATCCAGCCTGATAAAATTTTGCAGGCTTCCAAATCAACATTGAGAATTCGTTCGGCAAAATTGGAATTCAATGACTCAAAAAGATTAGCACTTCACATAAGTCCAAATAATAGTGAATCTTTTTTGTTATCGAGTCACTTACAACAAGAAAGCTCGAACCTCAACCAAAGTTCTCCTATAAAAATATTCGAGTCATTCCAATCGAACTTGCACTCTCAAAAACTTTATCATCCTCTGTTCGATTTATCGCCAACTTCTGACGTTTTTTGTGAATTTTCGTTTGAAAAAGCGAGATTTACATTGATGCCCAATGATATAGAGGTCTCACCAGAACTGATTTCAAAAGTAGGCGATGCTTTGGATGATATGCATCCATTTGAAGAATTCAATGAAATTTTTAAGACTTATGGGCATTGGTGGTGCAAGAAATTTGTGCTCGGTGATAAACTGCGACGAATCGTTCGAAACCCCGCAAAATCTGATCGGAACTCTAATAGAGATGAATTCACTTTCGAAAAGGGTATTTCTAATAATTTTTTTAATGGCTAGCTCATCAAAATTTGCGAGGTCTGTTTATAATTCAAATTTTGGAAATTTCACAGTTGACGGAGATGACAGAGTTAAAGAAGCTCTGAAAAAATGGGAAACGTTAATTGTACCTTTTGACTCTTCATATTTAATGACGCTGGATGGATATCCAAACGATATCAGGTTTGTTGCTGAAAATATTTATTAATTTATATTTCATATTTAAATTAGCGATAATAACATCATTCGTCTTAAAAAATGATTGCTTGAAAAAGAAATGTTTCAGACTGGCCTCAAATTGATTCTGAATGGAGAATTATCGATCGAACAATAGCTCCACTATACGAACTTTTTGAGTTGAATCAACAAGAAAGATTCAACGATTTGTGTAAGCCAGAAGAGCGAATTCTCATGCAAGGATCAGAAGCCTTGAACGATATCGAAAAGGAATACAAAAGGATCCTTTTTGAGCGCCCGCTGAAAAGCACTCAATACCAACTTTTCGGATCTATCACCTCTCAATCAGGTCCAGTAAATGAACATGGTCTCCAAATACTATTTTCCTTACAAGATGAGTTTGGCTTTTCAGTTTCATGGCGACTAGAAAATTACACGAATTCTGATGAGCAAAATGCAAAGTAAGAGACCTTAATTTAAAGTTGATCATTTTAGAACAATAAACCTCAAGATTTCATAAACTAGCAATTATGTCTCTTCGATTAGGAAATATCATTTTAATTGGTTTTTGATCGGAGTACCATCGACGATAGGATATTCTAATCCAAAACTTCGAGAATACAAATTCTTTCATGGCCAGTCCAGCGAAAAGTATAAAATTAGAGAAAGCAGTCTACGAATATCCCTTCCAATTGAAGAACCACTCAGACCAACAAACGAATCAGCAGCTATGGAATATTCACTCGCATTGAACCTTCGGTATCCAATGATAGGTAAAAGTCCAGAGTTTTCTATTGCTTATCGATCTTGGGATACAAAAAGTTTAAATTTGGAAATTCAAAGACGTGTTGAATGTGAAAAGTTTTCTTTGGAATCCGAAAATGAAGCGCTTAATCTCAACGTTCATTGGTGCTTTATAAAATCCCGCTATTTTGGTAAAGTATATGGATTCCGGACGCTTGAATGAGCAAAATTTTAACGGAATCCTTTCTCAAATGGCACTGTTATATGTTTTTGGATAGATCAATCCATGACCTATATAAATTTTTTTTTAAATCAGTTATGGAAATAGTTTCATAGGTTATTTGACCAAAGTAAAAAAATTAACAATTAGGATTAGAAAATGTAAAATTGGTCAATGTAAAATTTTCTTTCCAATTGGTGTGTTTTTCTTAATCATTAAGTAAATAAAATCTTTTTGTGAATACCAAATTTAAGTTTTTTGGAAATAAATCGAGAGATGAATGAGAGTGCTTTCGATCTTGGTATAAGGAAAAAGAATTGCTTGAAATTTTTCGATGCTCTTGAAAAAAACTTATTGCCATCTGTTGAAATATTCAACAACAAAAAATTACTTGTTTCAAAGAGAAAAATGTGTCAGTCCATAAAAACCTGCGAGATTTGTTTTTGGCATTACTAGAAGGAATAAAAAACTATTCCAATTAATATTATCCATTAGAATTGAAACTTTTATTGACTAAATAGTATTAATTTATCTTGTCAAAGGGATAAAATGGAATAAAACGGTAAAGTTA
This sequence comes from Geosiphon pyriformis, assembly GCA_016748015.1. NCBI lineage: Eukaryota > Fungi > Glomeromycota > Glomeromycetes > Archaeosporales > Geosiphonaceae > Geosiphon > Geosiphon pyriformis. The sequence goes on along the minus strand of JAAOMT010000512.1, from coordinate 947,069 downwards.
GTTGCAGATTTTTGTAAAAGACGAAAAACAAATTGAATTTTGAACCAAGGAATTTTTTAAAGATTAAAATAAAACAAATCAACTTTTTTATATTTACTGTGTTACGGCTAGGCGTTTTTCCAAAAAATAATAATTCTATAAAATGCCATTTCTTGAAGTATATCAGAAAAAATGTTTAAATCAAAATACCCATTCACTTACTCGTAATGAAAATTTTTATTTTTGCATCGAGACAAAGAATAGAATTTATATATTTTTTCGTTTTCTGAAAATCGAAAATTTAAAAATTTTAAAAATAAAAGATTTATTGCGGGGATAAACTTTAAGTATCGCTTGGATATAATAATATTCTTCCATTCTTTTTTTTTTACATCTAAAGGAAAATCACTTTTTAAAATGCGATAATTATTGAGTTTATAAATACATGTAACCATGATTCGCTCATTTAAAATTAATGCTATTCGTTCATTTGTGAAATTATAATTTTAAGATAATTCAAAACATCTGATGGTGACTACTTCGGAAGTTAAAGTCTTTACTACATAAACTGGTTAACAAAATCGTAGTCGCGATCGGCTCATTTTTTGTCCGTTATTTCGGATAAAAATTTATCCCATTTTTCAAAAAAAAAACCCCCCCGAATTAAAAAAAAAATGATTGAACTCTTTATATTACATACTAATATACATATTGTCGGGCTAAAACTACAATATTTTAAAGAAAAGACAAATGTTCCGAAAGTTTAATATTTCTTAGTAATTTTTTCTTTTAATCTTTTTCCTCTGTCCATGAACATGTTTGGTGAATTTGACAGAATAACTAGTTCTTACGTTTTTCCTAATAGAATTAACAGTATCTGAAAGGCCACCGAAAAAATTGCAAGTCCTTGGGCATACCCTGAATTTTCGTCCTTTACAGCCTTGATTTGTAAAAGCCCAAAAGCAACCATTTGTATAACATGACTCTGTCTTATTCCCATTGATCCAATCCGGAAGGTCAACACATTTAGATGTTTTTAAAGTCATTGCCCAATTTTGACCTTCTTGGGATTCATCTTTGTATAAAGCCACGTCAACATTCGAGGCAAAGGTTTTTTGGAAAATGGTAAATCCAAGCAGGATAAAGAGAAGCTATTCGGTAAAAAAAAAAAAATAGAATTTTAGAGCTAAACAAAATTTTAAAAAGTTTCTTTTATAAGAATTTTTAATACCGTGTAAAAAGTTAATGAGAAGTTGACTTTAGTCATTTTATTGCTGGTTTGGGATTTCTAAAAAATTCAAAAGATTTAGTTAATCTTTCTTGGAAAAGATGACGATGACGAGAAAGGTTGTTTCTTTGAATTGTATTATCTCGTATGTTAAATTAAGGGAATATGGTCTTAGTTTCTGAAGTTCATATATTTCAACTTGACGTAAAATTTGAATAGTTGAAGTACTTTGAATACAATTTTTTTTGAAACTCTGAGGACTTCAAAAGCTACGAATATTACTAACCAGCAAGACCGATAATCCTGTTCAAACGAGCAATGTTATAGCGTCAATGAAATTATGATTAAACGCAGAAGCGCAACTGTCTCGTAAAGATGGAATCTCATTTATTTATTTATTTAGTTCCTATGTATTATTTCATTTTATGCCTAAACAAACATCTCAATTGAACATTTTTGAAATTAGATGTTTTGATCTAGTTCCAATACTTTTTGAAAATCAAGATTTTAACCATTAAAAGGAATAGTGATAGTTGTCAATTCTAAAAATAAAATTGGATCAAGAATGTTATTACTATATATATTATTTCATTAAACTTATTGATATGCATCGTCTAAGCCTTTTCTTTTCACATAAAATGAACAAATAAGATTGTAAGGAATGTCTTTGATGCATTTGATTAACTCTTTTTTTGACCTTAAATAATCTGAAAAACCATATGTAATGAAGATTAGAATCTTCGAGCTAAAAACAAAGGCTACAAAGGTAATGATACCTTCATCTTGTTTTTTGATGATAAGCTAGGCATTACCAACAAAGGTCTTTATAGAAAATCTACATCGAGTAGATTTTTGGAAATATTCGATGTTTCATTTCATTGATCATCCTGAAATTTGTTGATTAGTCACTTAAAAATAGCATTTAAAAGACAATTCCTTTAAGAGTTGGGAATTTTCGAAAATTTAGGATGAAATAAATAAAAAATTAAGTTTAAAAAATTGTGTTGTTACCGTTTCTTAAAACTATTACCTTTTTCTGTTCTATGTCTGTAAAAATTTATTTATTTATTTATTTATTTATTAGTTTATATATTTATATCGTGCTGAAAATTCTTTAGTTAATTAATTTTTTAAACATCTTTATAGAATGATGTTATTTTACTTGAGAACTTTTGGATTTTTTTAAGGAGTGTAAACTCGTGACATCTTAATATTTTGCATGGAACCATTAACTGCCAAGAAATTTTTAGATTCACAAATAATAATCTTTCCCATTCACAAAGAGTCTATTTTCGTATATCCTGCATCAATATTGAACGTGAATTAGACCCTAATTTTTAAGAGAAAAATTTGATATTTCGATCAAGATAAATTGAGAATTATTTTCAAGTCTCTAAAATTTAATAGTGAAGTCTTTTGATTATTTAAGCTAATAATTTGTATAATGAAATTGAATTTTATTTTTATTTTTAATTTTAATAAAAAAATAGTTGTCTTTTAAAATAAGAAATTTTTATAGGTTGGGAAAATTTTTAAAAATGAGACCTTTAGCACTTTATAAAAATTTAAAAAACACAATATAATGTCAATTTTACATAAATTTAAAAATTCGTTCAAAATAAATAAACAATCTTACTTTGAATTCAAAAATAAAGTTTCCCAAATTTACTACTTTTAAGTTTGTAAAAAAGTAGGATTTACTATAAATATCATAGTTGAAGATGATAAATAAAAGCTCATTTTATTAAGGTTTCCAAAAATTAAAACCAGCTTTTTTAAACGATTAGTTATATCAAATAACACTGCATGTCTTAAACCGTTCTCATTCGATAACTGACAGTGATGACGAAGTAAAACAAAGTAGTGGAGAGCAAATTTTTCGGGAGCATGCAAAAAAAAAAGAGTTTGTGGAAAGTGTATTTTTGCTTTATTTTATATTCTGTCTTTGCTCGTCTTCACAATTCTATTGATCGTCTTTCTGTAATTTATTTTTTCAAGGTGGAATTGTTAAACTGTATCTCCTTTGGGTTCTCCCGAGTCCTCCCTTTCAACTCCTGAAATCTCATTGGTCACATCTCTAGGGCCTCATCAAAGATATCCTCGGGACGACATAAGCGAGATTTTTCTGTGGTGATGGAATAAGGAGTATTGTCATTTAAAACTTGTATGTTCTACTTCCAGAAAGTATACTTAACATCGTGTGAGTATGATCAATCAATATAAGCCATCTAAAATTATATATTCATGTTTCTTTCAACAGTCACAGTTAGCCTTCATAAAGAAATTTAAACTTGTGAAAGAGAAATTGAATATATCATCATCATCATCATCATCATCATCATCAATATCATCATCGCTTGCATTTCCTTCAATTACAGGAACATTATCAAGTCCAGTGATATGCATGTTTCCATTTACGTCGTGATTACGGGTTTTTCAAAGCTCCTGTCCCGCTCAGCTCTCTCCAAAATTTTTTACCTTCAAAAACCTCTTCAGGGATACTAATAGGGACATTTCTTTAAGTAGTATAATAAAGGTAAAGGGATTTTTAGTCAAACTATTAATTTCCTGATGAATTTGAGCGACTCCATAGAAAGCAAATTTTAAAATTGCCTTTTTTGAAAATTATTAATGAGATCTTGGAAACCTCGCGAATTTTCTGAAATAACATTTTTCAAAATCAATAATTTTTTTAAATTCTTTAATTCCAAATCTCCAAGGAAAAAACAAAAAAGTATAGTAACTCAAATTATTATTAATTAAAGTTCCGTTGAATAAACACTTTCGGAAATAGGTAGAGCATACCAAAAAATTCTTACTTCAAAATTTAATAAATATTTTTGATCAATATTCTTTCAGTTTCCCTAGCAATTTTTATGAAATCATATACTAACCCGAATTTTAAAATTTTATTTTTAAATTTAATGAATTGGATCCTTATGTTTACTAGCATTATTTTTCCATAGAAATTTGAAGGTTCTAAAAGTTTTCGATTTTCGTAATTTTTAGTGTTGAACCTATTATATATTTTCACATCAATTCAGATTCTTTTTCATTTTGAATAAAACAAAAAAAAAATTTATGAAATTGTTAGGACCTTTAAGATTTAAATACTAAATTTTTCATATTTCATTTTACATTAATTTATTAAAAATTTCATCCTCTGTTATCAATAATGTTCAAAGGGAATAAACAGTGTTTTATTGTAAAGTTTGAAAATTGAAAATAAAAATAATTTTAGTAAAGCTAACCTGGAAAATAACTCGGGCTTTCATTTGAAAACTTTTTTTAATATTTACTAATTTTTAATTGTTTATAGAAATGAGTATTAAATTTACACAAATATTTTATCAAAAACATCTTTTAATCAATTTATCCTAACTCAAAATCCTTCTTTCTATTTTCCAAGCCTATCTGATTTAAGGGGGAAAAATTGATGGATTTTAATTTCCCGTTAAATCTGTTAATATGGGAAAATTTTAAACAAAAAAAAAAAGCATATATCAGATCAAAAGAACGGGAAAGATTGATTTAGGTGATAGTTTGATTGTCGAATCATCGTTTCTCGCTTTAAATCACCGATAAAAAGATGATCTCATTATTCCGGGTTGATGAACGCGTGTATTCTTAAATAACTGATTCGAACCAATCACATCAATGACTCTTACGGTGAGAAAATTTAAATATTGCCCGCACTCGAAAAACAAGACAAAACGTTTTTTTTACCACGTCATTGTGAACTAGAAATTTTTAAAGTCTTAAAAATCTACAAGTGAAAACTTTTTTCCCCCAATACCCCTCTTTGATCATTGATTGCTGATTTTGACGATCGAATGCTAATTTATATGTCAATCCCGATCTATGGATGTGATTATTTATTATAAATATTTCACTTTACTCATTTATGGAAAATATTTCGGTATAATATGATCTATCACCGGAAATAATCTTAATTTAAAAAAAAAATTTCAAATATTGAATTTTCTCCACATTTTTCAAAATTAAAAATTTCCTAAAATTTTTGTCAAAGATTTTCTTGATTAGGCAGGATATGTTGATCCACTTCCTTAATATCAGATATTACATGTTTGCTTTATCGTGATCCCGCTGCTAATTTTGAGTATACTCATCCTCTCCCCCCCCCCCTCTCCTAAAGTTCTCATGCCCGCGTTCAACGTAATCGAAAAATCTTCAAAATTAAAAACGATCATTAAAAACAAAATCATGTTTCATTCAAGTTATTCCAAGATCAAATTGAAGAGATTTTAAGTGGAAATTGATAAAATTTTTACTTTGCTTTGCTTTCCTTTGTTTGGTTTGGTATGGTTTTGTTTTGTTTTGTTTGTCGGCAAAGAATCGCTTCATCAAAGCAATATGGCTTCATATAATGCTAATATTCATCACCTTGTCGAATCATTAGTCTCGTTTCATGATGTCCTTTGCCTTTTTGGACAATTACTGTGGGAAAAAAAATTAAAGATTCAAACGTTTCAAAAATTGAATTACGCTTACAAAATAAATATTTTTCCATTTAAATATCTTTTAAAATGAATAAGAGATACGACTTGGATTTTTTTCTCTCATTAGAAAATTTTTTAGAAGTTACGAATCACAAGAACAATTATAACTATTATGAAATTGAAACTTTCATTAACGATCCTAGTTCCTGTTGCAATTTTTATCTCACTGCCAACTTCAATAGCATGGGAACCACCTGTAGCGGTCAAAGAACTTTGGACAGTATGCATGTGCTATATGCAAGGACCAAGGTACAATACTTTGGTAACATTTGGTGACTCGTCATCAGGCAAGTGGGATATTTTCCGTTTAAAAATGTGCTCTTTCAAAATATAATGATTACCCAATCTGGCTTGGTACTGAATGAGATTTCTATTTCTCTAAATCTAAAAAGACAGTGGAAATGTTTATGCTTTGACAAAAAAGAAGTATCCTCCTTCAAATTTGTATTTTAAGGGCAGATTTTCAAATGGTCCTGTTTGGTCAGAATACCTTACTAAGGTTTACAACATGAGATTAATGAACTTTGCTTTTGGTGGTGCTACATCCGAGTAAGTTTCTGGATATCGAATTTTTTTTTATATGATCATTTCAATGAGCTTCTAGCTAATCGAAGCCTTAATTTTTCGGGAAATGAATTTTATATAGCAATAATTTTATCCAAGGTAATTTTTAGTTTTTTATCGATCCATAATGTAACTGGTTAAATATTTTTAATATTTATCCCTTATTAACCTACAATCATTTTTGTAAACAGGCATAACAGGAGATGGCATAACAAAAATTCCAGGATTAGTGCAACAAGTCGATACATACTTGGCCTCACAAAAAGATAAAAAAAATATCAACAAAACGATCGTTTCCGTCAGTATTTAAACCTTTTATCATTAAAGTGTACCCTTTCTTTTTCAAATACGTTCTTCAACATTTTCAATTTCTTTAGACTTTTCTGGCAGGAAATGACTACGAACAGACTGCACTTAAAGCTAAACCAGAAGAAGTAGTTGAGCGAATTGCAGGCACTTGGCCGAAACTTTATGAACATGGTATTAGGGCATTTATAATAGTGGGATTTTTTGACCTTTCCAGATTACCTATCGCCAAAACTTACCGACGGAGAGTTGTACAGCTGGCACACTTTCGTTCAACAACACACACTGAAAAAGTTTTTGAAGCCGCTACTCGTTTTGAGCAAAGTCATCCAGACGCCATTGTTTATCGGTTCCCATATCATGAATTTTTGGATATTTATCAAAGGACAAAAGCAGTAACTGATGGTGTCGACAATTTCGAGGACGAATGTCTCGATTTAAACCCACAACCACCAACCATATGTCAAAATCCAGAAACTCATTATTTTTGGGATAAACTTCATCTAACAACGAAAATTCATTCAGCAATGGCTCAAATGATTGCACAGATTTTGGGGTTTGAAGAAAGTAAAATCAAGAAATTTGAAGTAAAGCCAGTACGCCTTCCTATAAAAATATTTAATTAACTATAATAGTGCTTGGTCAAATCAAAATATTTAATTTGTTAACTTTAAGACATTTATGTAAAAATTTTTCATAATACACTTTGTAAACTCAGGATTAAAAAGTCAAATAAATATTAAAAAGCCGTCTGGCTTCTAGAACATTTTTAATTGCTCCAAACATTAGATTTAACAAAAAATGGAGGCAAAGTACGACGAGCTTGCTCTTGAAGAAAAACAAACTATATAGAGTAACGATCAAAAAAGAATAGGAGCATAATAACTTTCCAGCTTGCCAAAATATCCACAGAAGTTTATGCATTGAGGGAATTAAAAGCTTTGAACTGATATTATGCAGTGAAAATCATTTTTAAAAACACAGAGCCGGCCTTAACCTTTTCTAATTTTGTAAATTCCTGAAACGGGTTTAGAATTTTAAAAATGTTTAGCTAAATATGATTTTTAAGAATTTTTAGCTAGTTTTTTGTTTATAAAGAAATCGTAATAATAATATTATTATTAATTTTTTTTCTCATTGATTATACACTTTTTCAAATTGACCTAGGGGGAAATAAAAATATTGATTCTTTTTAAAAATAAAATAAAAATTTAAAATTATTTCTTTACAAATTAATTCTGAAACATTAATAATTTTCAAATAAATGACATTATTATAAATTCATTTTTTAAATCAGATCAAAACGCATTAAAAAAAAAATAGAAATTTTGAAATAAAACTAAATTATATATATTAATTTATTATAAAAAATTGAAACCTAATTTCTGATTTTTAAAAAAAATTATTCTGGATTTTATATATATATATATCTCTCTCTCTCTCTTTCTTTATTTCTCTCATTTTTTTTAATTTTAATTATTTTTTGTGTTTTTACAAAAAATTATAAACAGTAATCGTTTGAATTAAAATAAAATAACTTGATATTAAAAATTCTTTCTTTTTAATTTAAATTTTGATTGAATATTTCATAAAATAGTTTTTTCATTAAACCTATTTTGTTTCAATATATATTAATCTGTTAAAGATTTGATTTATTTAAAAAAAAAAAAAAATTTTCAAAATTTTATCAAATTTTATTATTTTTTAAAAAAAAAGTGCAGCTTTTATAAAAGAAAATTTTATGTTTTAAATTGAATTTTTTTGGTTTATTATTATATGATTGAAATCAAGTTTCTTTGTAAAAAATAAAAAAAATAAAATTTTTGATTTTATGCTTTATACTTAAAATTTTCATATAAAAGTATAAAGTATAAAGTCAATCATTAAATGTATTGTTTTTATTCTAGCACTTTAATATGCAATCTTAATTTCTGTGCATTTTAATAGGTATTTGACATAAATCAATCTCTAATTATTTATTTATTTATTTACTTATTTAAAAATTGATTCTGCTTATCGCGGCATATACTTTTTAATATTAAATTTTAGCAGAATTTATGTTTTTGTTTATAACATATAGTGGTTTGAAATTTTCATACGTACATGACATCTTTTTTCAAATATTTTATACGAGTTTATGATAAACATATCTTTTGACAATTTATCAAAAGCACCTGTATAAATAATAATTCTTATATAAAGCAAAAAAAAATTTTATTGGTAAAAAATTTTCAACATAATAAATTAATAGTGTTTTTTTTTTTTGGTACAATAAATAAGCATATTAAGTTCTTTTTTAAGAAAAAGCTTTTTTTTTTATTTATTTAAATTTTTTAAAAATATTTATAAACCAAAGAAAAAATTTATATAAATTATGTTATAATATAAAAGTATAAATTATTAAAAATAAAAATTTTCAAAGATATCGGTGAAAAATTGGTTTGGTTTAATTTATTTGATAAGCTAGTCTTGACTAAAAAAGGTTCATAATTGTTTCAAAAAAAAATAACTTTTAATAAATAAATAGTTGGTTATAATTATTAAAATAATAACAGTAGTAAATAAATTGAAAATTACAAAAACAATAAATGGAACCTAAATTGATTCTCTCGTCATTAAACAAACATCATTATTGTTTTTGTAATAATATTATCTAAGTAAATTGTAAAATAGTTACTTGAAACTATTTTTATACAAGAAATTAGATTGATTGATTTATTTAACAATTAAACATTGTTTTTTATAATCTCAGCTGTTTTAAATACATAAAATAAAATTCGGCACAATCGATATCTATTAAATATTTCATATTAAGTAAGTCATCTTAATTAACATTTTTAGTTTCATAATCAGCTTTAATTATTATTTTTTTGTTATTTAAAATTTTTTATTAACCTCTTAAATAATTTAATACCCATTTTTTATAATTCTTTCAATTCTTATTCTACTTTATTTTTATATTAGATATTATGGCTTCTATTTATATAAATTACAATAAAAAGTTTTTATTTTATATATAATAATTATTTTTAATCTTTTAAATTTTTATAAATTTTATGTTATTTTTCAAGTTAATATGAATTTCTTATGCATAATAAAAAGATAAATATTGTTTATACATAGCTTAAATTGATAAATAAAATAAATATTTATTAATTAATTGTTTTGATATTTCAGAATTGGGAATTTAGAGTAAAAAAAAAATTATTAATTAATTTTGTCAATTATTTAAAACTTGGATAACCTTATTGATTTTTCTATTTGTATTCATAAATAAATATTTATAATTAATATATTTATAACTAATATTTTATTTATTAAAAATATTTTTTGCTTAAGATTATAATTAAAACAAACTTAATTAAGTACATTTTTAACCAGGAATGAAAAAAAATAAAATTTTATTTTATCAAATAAAATAATTAAAACAGAATTTGGCCTTATTAATTATTATTAAATTTTTATAATACTATTTTTTTTGTTATAAAACAGTATTACATGTATTTATCAAAATAATAATAATAATAATAATTAGATCAATAGTAATAAAAATTAAAAATTTATAAGCAAAAAATTAATTAATTAATTAAAAGTTGACTATAAAAACATTATTTAGATTAAAAATATATATAAAATAATGAATACATTTTGATAAATTTATCAAACAACCTAAAGATAAATTAATTCTAATGATTAATTCTAATGCTTATTTTTCAGGGGCACCAGGTGAAGCTTATTTCCAGTACACAATTCGATAATTCTTGGTTAACTTGCCGCATTTATTTTTAAGTTCCTCATAATTCCACATGGAATTTTCTTCGAAAAGCTTGTTTATTTTCAAACACAATTCGTAAATAATCTAAAAAATGTATCTAGATTTTTTCGAACGATATAGTCTTAATGACACGTGCTTTTTAGCATTAAATAATCCATCCGATCAACGTGAACTTTGAAAATGAAAAAGGTTGAACAAACAAATATGCATCCAAAATTTATGAATCTTCCATTTCTCAGTCTAACCTGATCAGACTACACGGGTTAAAGATTTAAAACATCCGTGTTATCTTTTTCATTTACAAAGACAACAGAACTACCTGACAGACCATGGTATGCATTTTCCCTTTCTACCCATATCGTTTGCCCTGTAATGATAATCGTCAAACAAAGGTTAAAGTGAAAAATTCACTTTTCCAAATAATACCGGCATTGCTAATTCTCATTATTTCCTAATTGTGTAGAGATATCGAAAAATCTGATTGAAAATTTCGTGTAAGATACTGAAAGTAGTGGGTTTTTACGAGCAATTAATCATAAAGCGCCAACTATTTTATAAAATTCTCGTAAATCAATAATGTCCAATATGGCACAAATTTTAGAGACTGATAATACTCGCGGACCTTTGAAATGGCCCAGCGATACTGTATTGCATAGTCGACCTTCAAGTATCGGGTCACAGAAAAATGTTGAACATCATAAAAGTGTTCGGCGATTGAATCAACACAAAGCAGTTCCATCTATCCATTCCAACTCATCAAACGTATCAATTTCAAAATTACGAAAATCTGATCCGAATATTGTCATCTATCATTTAGATGAACCTGAAGTGTTCGAAAATCAAAAAGAAAAGAAAAAAATAGTGACAAACGATGTGAAAGAAAAGGGGAGTTCACGAGCACTTATAATTCGAATAGCTTCTGATCATAATGATAATACTTTCCTTATCGCCAACCAACCTCGACGAAGTATATGCACATCAAGTTTTTCGACGGACTTCAAAGAATTGAACACAAATTATTTACTTAATCATGGAATGGTGATTACTAAATACGGAGTCGAGGAAGCATTTTTACCTGCATTTGACTTTAACCCTGATCATTCGGGGAAACTTACAAATATTCTGTATATTGGCAAGCAAAGCGTTGAATTTAATGGCTTTTCAACACCACGAGATTCTTTCATGTCTGCTCAAGGAATTGAACTCAATAATGAATCAGCCAGTCCTGAAAAATTGAAGCCATTCCTGGACTTTGAGCCAAATCCTTCATTCAATCCTCTTTTTGATCAATCCCCAGCTGGCTATGTTCATTGCTCAGCTTTATGTCAGCAAGTATTAATTGAGGTTGAGCCATCAGATATTATACCTTCTGACGGATTAAAAAGTGATATAACCAGTGCATTACTTGATGATAATCCTTTTGAGCAATTAACTGAGGTTTTTCAAAAGTATGGACATTGGTGGTGTAAAACAGTTATTCTTGGAAATAAATTGGAAAGAAAATGTGAGGTCGATTTTTTGAACATTGATTCCTATTCAAATGAGAGAGCTCGATCGATTGAATGGTTGTTAAGAGAGTCAGAAGAAATGACTATATATGGTATTTTAGGATTTTTTCATTAATTTTTTACTTCCTCTTCACTTCATATTTTTCCACCTTACTAAACCTGAAATTTTCCAGATGAACTTGTGAAGTGTGATCCACTTTTCTTGACGTGGGAGGATACAATAAGACCTTTGAACGCTTCTTATTTAGTTAGTTCTGGAGGAGATGTCATTGACAGAGAGTATGATTTAATCGCTTTCATTTTCTTACATTATAAATTCATTCCGATCTAACCTTTTTCTAGACACCTAGAGAGATGGTTTACAAATATTCCCAAGAGGCCATGGCAATGGTGTATTATAAAACGTGTATTAGCACCAATTTACGAAATTCTTGATGACACAATTAGACAAGAGCTTGACAATTTACTTGTAAAATATCCAAAGGTGCTCATGACAGGATGCACTCGTTTAAAATCCCCCAATGTTATTTATCGACGAATGAAATTCAAGAAGCCTTTGAAAACTGACAATTATCAAGTTTTTGGGTCACTCGTGGATAGTTCTGGATTTCGGGTGCCGGATACATACGTAAAATTCGAATGTAGAAATGAGTACGGATTTTCAGCCACGATTCATACCACGGGTAAGAAGCGCAAAGAGAATCCAACGTTGAACATTAATGAAAAGTAAATTTTAAAGAATTTGATCCCTTCTCTTTAATATTAAAAACTAGAAAATTTACCGAGTTTTTTCAAATTTTTAAATATTAGATACTATATAATCTGGTTCTTGACAGGTATTCCCCAAGAGCTCGGCTATTTTCATCCTGATAATCGATTCATCTTTATTAGACTGGGCACGCTTAAGCTGAGACTTGGACCAGATATAGAATGGATAGCACGATTTGATTCTGGAATTACCCTATTTCCCGGGTTTGTCCTTTCTGCTTCTTTTCATTTTCCTCCAACAAATCAAGAATTCAATTTGACAGCTAATATCGAGTCATGGAGCCCTTCAGGATTGATTGCACTTGAAATTGAAAATCATACCATAGATGATTTCGGGAAGGTTCCCAATATTGAGTGTGAACTAAGATGGTGTATTATTGCTGTTGATAGCACGAAAGTGATCAGCATAAACATGAGAAACAGTGGTGGAAATCCGCAGCCTGTTTTTTGGTGGGGATCTACGGGACGTCGGTTGGGAGACCATCTGCCTCGTGCAAATTGAACAGTGGATACGGTACGATATGTAATGTTTAACTCTGATATTTGCAACTCGAAATTTAATTTATTTTGTACATTAAAACACCAATAAAAGACTTTTAATATTTTAAATAGATTGTTATATAATAAAACCTATCGACAAAAATAATAATTAGTTGCTTAATAATACATATTGTCATTGTTGACATTTTAATTATTTTAAAATTATTAATTTAGAACTTTTTAGTTATCTTATGAAATATAGAATCTTCCTAAGTGCATACTCTCTTTATATGCATGCTATAACCAGGTCCCATGTTCGGAACTTAGCTAAGTGCACACTCGTTATATTTCGCAAATGTTTCTGAATTCCAAGTATATTGGAACACTTTATAAAAACATGCACATAACAATCGTATAATAATAATCAATCAAAAGTTGCTGTATGTTACATAAAGTTTGATAAAAACCACATTATTATGTTATTCTTTTATCTTAAGATATTCTTTAACTTGTTGTTTTATTAAAACTGTCTGTTTTCCAATATTTATCTCATTTTAGGTATGTGATCATAAACAATTTTTATTTGAAAAACAATATAAACTTGTTTTATCTTTTTTATAGAAGTCATTTCACATAAAAATTTTATTCAGTTTTTTAATATAATATAATCAATGTTTTAAACACCATATAATTTTAATTATTATTTATATGTTTTTGTGCTCTGTTAGTTTAAGCTTTAATATTATTCTTAAAAGACTTTTTTCAGATATTTGGTTATAAAACCATGTTATTATCTACTGTTAAGCCCAAGAATTCATGATTTTTATTTTAAAACAATCTAAAACACATTAACTTATTTGGAAAATATAGTAAATTCTTTTAAAAAAATTATATTGTGACTATTTATGTCTTTATTCTTTCAATTACTACTATTATCATCAAATTTCGAATCTACCAATAATTGAAAAAATATTAAATCAAAAAAACATTATAGAAAATTCAATCTTAAAATCTACTATAATTCAAACTTCAAAGATTATTCAAAACTCAATTATTTAAAACCCAATACTTTTAAACTCTATTATATTAATACACAGAAATTTACCTTTAACTGTACCAATAAATTCATTATTAGTACTACTAATTATCAAAGCTCATTAATTATTATATGTATTTTTTTTATTAGCTGTATTAATAATTTATATATCTATTACAAAATTAAAAAATTTATCAATAAAAAGAATAATACTTAATTGGCTTAACAATATAAAAAAAACTATTGTTGTCAATAATTAAAATAATATAAAAGCACTAATAATTCTCTATTTTTTTAAAATATGGCTAACTTATAATATTAAAGCTTAACTGCATTATCAAAAAAATTTGTTGTTTTCTAAACCATATTTTTACAATATTTTAGTAATATAATCAACATTAATAAATTACAAACTCTGTTTACTACTATAAAGCAAAATAATAATAAAGCAATTACTACTTATTTAAAACATTTTTATTGTTATTTTTGGCAAATTCAAAATATTAATTTCAACTGTTATATAGTATTTCAAATCTTAAATTAGTTTATTAAAAGATTGTACAACAATATATTTCAATAAATATATTTATTATGTCCAAATAATTTTTAAACAGTAATTATATTGGCCAAAAATTTTGAATTAGCTAAATAAAAAGCCAATTATACTTAAATTGTAAACTTAATAATAAATAATTTATTTTAAATACCAAATTAAAACAACAATAATTTTTAAAATTAGTCATAATTATTATCATTAAATTAATAATGACTACAGAAAACTTATATTTATAATTACTATTATAAATAAAACTACATAAAAATTAATTGTAGTTTATAGTTAAGTAATTAATAATCAAAAATCAATATTAAAACTTTGGTTATTAATTCCAAATTCCAAACTATAAATTTAAAGTTTTACAAAAACAATATGAATTATTTTAATATTATTTTTTAATGATAAATGCAACAATTTATATATAGATTTAATTACTATTTTCAATTATAATCATAAATTGCCTAATAGTTATAGTCATAAAAATCATTATTATAATTACAGCAATTATTTTAACAACAATTAATAAAGTTAGAAATTAGTAATAATTACTTATTAACCAATTCTAAATACTACTATTTTATATCAAAAAAATTATGCCAAAAATTTGGACAGTTTACAATATTCAAATTTTTAGAAATATTTAATTTTCCAAAAATTTAACTTACTATTAACAATTTAGGATTTTGTATTAACTTAACAAATATTATTCTATTTGTTATTATTATTAAAAATGATATTTTTACTATTACATTTTTTTTGATTTAGAAAAAACAAACAAACTATTATCTAATAAAACTACTTTAAATTTTAAAAAATTAATTATAGTTATATATATTAATACTAAAGTTAATGATTATAATATTAAATTTATTCTTAATAATAGTTTAATAAACAATATTATTATAAGATAACTTATAAATTTATTAAATTATTAAATTAATTGTATTGCCAATATTCATATTATTATGATTAATAAAGTTATAAAAACTTTTATTAATAAAATAAATAATTTTTTATTTGAAATTAACAACATAATAATATTTATTAAAGTTTTTACTATTAAAATTATACAGTATTAAATTTTATTAGTAATAATTAACTAACTAAAATTAAAGTCATTTTTAACTAAACAATTTAAAAACTTTAAATTAACTATTATAAATACTATATAATAATTATATTAGAATTATTATTTAAAAACAACTATTGATTAAATTTAAAAAAAAACAAAACTTATTAAGTTTTCTAAACAGATAACTATTATATTAACTAGTTATTTTTATTATTATAAAAAAACTTTTCAAAAAAAAATTATTAATAACAAGTATTTTTATATATATATTATTAAACAAAAAAATTTAACCAATAATTATCAAAAACTTCTTTCTCTCTTTTATCCAAAATTCCCAAAAAAGAGTCAAAAGTTTTCTCGAAAGAAGTTTTTTTACCATTTAGTATGATAAATCAAAACTGTTTTTCAATTACAAGACTACTGTTGGCTTTGTTATTGCTGTTATGAAAAAGATTATTAAAATTTCTGGTTCTGAAAGTGGTTTCAAGGTGGTTGTATTAAGAAAGAAGAGGAAGAGAGGTGTATTGGCAAAGGGTATTGATAATAGAAGGGTTGCTGCTGAAGCTCTTAATGCTTGTTCATGGGGTTCTGAGACAGGCAACACTACTGAATCTAAGAGTATTGACATAGAAAAGGAGTGCTTGGTTGAAGAAACCAGTGTTAACTATGGTAAGAATGATGCTTTTGCGGAAGGGGATCCTAATCAAATGCCAAAAGGTTTGCATGTGAAGACCAAAAAGATGTTAAAAAAGCCTCTGGGTGTGATTGATTATGATACTGTCAATACAGACAATGACGTGTTAGATAATTCTTTTTTTCTTCCACCTCCTCTATCTGTCAAGCCATCCGTTCAAGTATCTGTTCGTAAATCTTTTGCATTAGATATTGATCTTGTGGTCATCGCTGAGAAATCTTCTCAGAAAAAATTGAGTTTTATCAGAAAAATTTTTTTAAGTGTGAATGGTTTTGGGGGAGCTTCTACTTCCTCAAAATTTAGTGGAATTATTCGTGTGACTTTCACTTTGGAAAAGACAATGATGGCTGCTGGGAAGTTGGCAAATGATTGTGGTGTTGTGGTAAACACCAATCTCAAGCACTCTGGTAATATTTGTATGAATCAGAATATTGTGTTAAAAAAGATTCCTGTGGGAACATCAATGGAGGCTGTGTTCGAATTTAAGATTATTAAGAAGATCAAAATGCAGTTGGTGGAATTGTGGCAGAAAGCAATTATCGAGATAGAAGATCGAAATCAGGCTGATTTCTTGGCAAACAAATGATCTATTCTTATTGGGAAAGATGCTATTCGTGTGGCCAGAACTGATGTAGATAAGCAAACATAAGATTCTAGAGACAGATTTAGGACATTGCTTTACACTCTTTCCATGAGAACAAACACTTATAATCTGTGAGATTTTCTGGATTTGGTGGGTGAAAAAACATGCGTCATTGATTACAATCCTGTCGACTACACTCGTGCATGCTGCGCTTTTGTGGGTTTTGAGTCTGAGGATGTCCTATTGCAGGCTATGGCTAACATGCCTGTTATAAAGAGTGTACATCTCCACTGGTCGTGTTTGTCTACTGTCTTGTGTTCCTCTTGCAATTCTCTTGGTCATACGTTTTTAGTTTGTAAGTCAGATGGTGAGTTTTTAGGTCTTAAGAGCAAGAAGGCTCCTCTCTTGGCTCAAGATCAGTTCAGATTGGCAAAGATTTATAAGAAAAAGTCCACACCCGTTTTCTGTCCTTTGGCTTTTGGTGGTAAGACTTGGGCTTTGGTAGTTGGCTCTTTTCTTTTGGGTGTGTCTCGTGGATATGATTCTCAACTTGGTTTTATTGGTATTAGTAAACCTCCTCCTTTTGTGGTGAATAATTTGGAAAAATAGTTGGTTACTATTGAAAACAGTCTTGTCAGCCTCACAGAATGAATTGGTGAGTTGGCTAAGAGGTTGGACTCATTCATGCCAACAGTTTTCCAGCCTAGCCCTGGATGTCAGCTGCCGGTGACCCCCCCATCACAGGATCAAGTGGATAATATAGTAATGGGAGAAGGCTCAGGTGAAGCCATTCATAACAAAACTGCTATGCTTGTGGATCTGTTTGTATTCCCCCAAGTAATTAAGCTGGAAACTATGTTAAAAAGTCTCTCGGCCTCTGTTCTAAACTTGTCTGCTCGCTTTAATGGTTTGGTTCTGGCTGACAGTGCACTTCCTCAACCTCCTTTTCAATGACCAATATTATCTGAAAGATTGCCATGTATAATGTTAGGGGTATGAACAATCCTGCCAAACAGGATAATATTGTTTGGTGGCACAAAGATATGGACAATTTGGTTTCAATTTTTACGGAGACAAAGTTGAGAGATAAGACTTATCTGTGATTGGCTAACAAGTTTGATGGTGTTCATGTGTTCTCTTCTGGTTTGAGTTCTGGCTATGTTGGTGCTGGTGTCACAATTGTAGTGAACAGTTCTTTGGCTAAGCATGTTTGTAAAATTTCTGAGGTTCCAGGTCACCTTTTGTGTATTAGACTTCTTTTTAGAAACAAACTTTCAGTTTCTGTTCTGGGGCTTTATGCTGGTGCCTTGTCAGTTGTTCAATTTTCTCAGGCTGACGAGATTAATTCTTTGATTGCAAAGGCTGTTAATGAATCTTCTTTTGTTATCCTTGGTGGTGATTTCAACAAGGATGGTTCTTATAGGTGTGTCAGCTTCAAGAAATGTTTTGAGTTGGGTCTGGTCAACTTGCTGTATGAAAGCTCATTTGTGAAGACACTGACTTGGTGCAACTTTCGTGGTGTTAATAAGACAATTAATTATGTTTTTGTCTCTTCTAATTTGGTTGGTGTGGTAGTGGATTACTGTGTGGCTGGTGTTGAGGCCTTTTTTAATACTGATCACAGAGCTGTTTCTATTTCTATAGGCTTGGATGGCCTGCTTGATGTCCAGTTAAATTCGATATGCAAGCAAGCGAATAAGGATCATTCGAAGTATGATATCAAAAATGTCAATAAGTCTAAGTGGTCTGAATTCAGAGAGGCCACAGCTGCTAATGCTGATATGTTCTCAGATGTTTTTGTTGTGGCTAAGTGGTATTCAAATTTGGATGTAATGTGGGATATTGTTCACAAGGTTTTGGTTCTCTCGGCTGGTAGAACTTTCAGAAAAAAATGGTTCAAGTGCTTTGATAGTGTTTTTAATAAGAAGTCATCCAGATTTCATAAACTGGAGCTACTTATGTCTAAGCTGGTTAAAGTTTCTCTGGTTTCTGGTAGAGACTTTGCTTCTTTATTGGATACTTGGGACAAACTTGATTCTGTGCATGCTTTTTTAGTAAAGTTTTTATTTTTTGCTGGCTCCGGATTTGATGCTGTCTGTTCTGAGCTGGCTAAGACTAGAAAGTTTTACCGCTCTGCCAAATTAATGGAATCTAAGCATGCCGAAGATTTTTGTATAAGACAGGCTATTGAGAAAAAGATGGAGAGTTTTGAGGTAGACAAGGGTCATACCATCTGGAGTGTTTTAGAGAGGCCATTTCAGAAGGTGGTGTTGGATCATCTAATCATGGGTGAGGAGTTGGTCTTGGAGCCTATGTTGGTTAAATCTAAGGTAGATGTGATTATGGAGAGTTAGACTTGGAAGTGTGTAGTGATGCCTGACATTTTCAGTGATTGGAAACAACAATTCTAGCCTTTGAATCATGTTTTTGATGGTGTCTTCACCAATGTCATGTGCTTAATTAGTTTTGATGAAATGTTCGGAGTTATTTCCAATTTGCCTGAGGGGAAAATGGCTGGTCTTTTCAGTATATCTAATGAATTTTGGAAACATTGTGATAAGTCGGTTTTAGATATGCTTTTAGTATTCTTGAACTTTTGCTTGATTAGTGAGGCAGTGCCTGGATCTTGGAGGGAGGCTTGGGTTTCAATGATTCCTAAATCTTATGAGTGGGAAGGTGTTCTCACAAATACCTGTCCTATTGCTTTGATTGAAACAGCTCGCAAAATACTTTCCAAGATTCTTTCAGACCAGATCTCTTTAGCTTATAGTACTTTTGATGTCCTTTGCAGGGACAATTTTTCTGTCTTGAAAAGTACAACTACACAATCGCCCATTTTTGCCATTGGTTCTGTAATTAAAAATGCCTTGGAGAAAAACCGGGAATTGTGGCTGGTGTTGCAGGATATGTAGAAGGCTTATGACTCTGTTGGTTAGGAACATCTTAGGAGAAGTCTGATCAGGATCAAGATGTGTGATAGGTTTATTAGATTCTTTGGTGGCATTCATAATGGCCACGTTAACAGAGTGATAACGGATTTTGGATTGACTGATAATTACCATGTTTATGATGGTTTGGATCAGAGTGAGATTTTCTCACCTCTTCTTTGGCACATATTTTATAATTCACTTTTGTGTAAGGTCAAATGACAAGAGAGTGTGTGTGATTACAGGTTGATTTCTCATTTTGTTACTAGAACCAGCCGTGTGGAATCTCAGAGTGGGCTGTCATCATTTCTGGCCACTAGTGCTTTCATTAATGATACAATTTGGGTTGGTAACAGCTAGGCTGCTACTCAATATATTCTGAATATTGCTAGTGACTTTTTTAGGTTTAATAACATTTTAATTAACAATGACAAGACTGTGGCCATTTCCATCAACTATAAAGTTGTGAACCCAGTTTTGACTGTTAGTGACTTACCTATTTTCATCGCCAAAAAGGGTGTATCTCATTGTTATCTGGGTATATTTTTGTCTTCTGATGGTCTTTTAAAGCCTAGCCTGGCTAAAGCACATTTGGATGTTTGGTTTTTTGTCAATTTTGTTCTCAGTATTACCAGAGGTTTTTGGTCTCTTTTCTTGAATGTTGTTAATGTTGATTTGCTGTGAATTCACATTTTCAGGAAGTAGTTGAATCTCCAGTAATTGAATTTATCTTCAAATTATCTCCTATAATTTGAACTGCTGGGCTTATAAGTGAAATGACCAATTCTATGCCAGTTACTTAATTGTAGTTACATTGTAGTAAATGTCAACTCTTTCCCAGGAATTGCTTATCTGGAAGCTCATTAAAAATATGTAGTTACTTTGTTGTGAAAGTCAACTCTTCTACAGAAATCTCATCTGTAGGCTACTCTAATAATTGTAATAAGAAAAGAAAGAAAAAATAAAAGAAATATAAAAGAAATAGAATTTTATCAAGAGAAACGTTTTCTATCCAGGCCTGGAGTCACTAACAGTTTACTGAAATTGGTAGCTAATCAATTTCGAAATGTTAGTTGGGTTTTGGGGATTTTCCAAGTGTAATAATTAAAGAATTTGGTTTTTTTGAATTATTTGATATTTATTTCTTTTTGTGTATGTAGGAATGGTTCTAAGTGATAAATCTAAAGTAAGATACATTTTCCAGAAGAAAAAAGCTCTTCTTTTATACAACTTGTTGTAGTACTAGTCTATGAACTTGCACTTTTTCTTTTTGCTCAAATTTCGGCGAACTAAAGATACATTTTGATGAACTACAAGTTATTTCGCTGAACTATTGATTAATTTGGGTGAACTATTCATAATTTCGGCGAATTTCTGTAAATTTCGGCGAATTTTTGAATGTTACAAAGTTCAGAGTATTGTGTAATTTGATCATCCTACTTTCTGTTATACTAATTAGATTATTTTAATTGAATTGTGATATGTGATAATTGATTAAATAATAAATGATAATTTGAAATGATATTAATATACTAATGAATTATAGGAATTATAAGGGTAATTTCATGCTAATTAATAGCTAAAATTCTACTGGTAACATCGTGAAGTGTTTTTCCAATGTAGAAATATCTATATATTGAAGTATAGTCATGGTTTTTTTTATTAAGACCCAGTTAAAGTTTTTGTTGAATAGTAGCATTTGGTGAAATACTAATAGGAGTGAACATTAAATTTTCTCTTAAAGCAAGCTTCAAAAGTTCTGGTAAATGAATTCCAGAATAACTTCTTGTGTTCTTTTTGTAGGGGTGATAATTTCGTGAATTTGGGGCTAAATTGGCAACTATTTCTGTTTGGGTATAATTAATATGTTTTCCTGTAATAGTGATAGATAATTCGGATATTGTTTTTAAAGCTAGCATTAATTTTTGAGATATTTGTTGAATATTTTGAGGAATAGTCATTATAAAATTTGTGTGAAAAAAAAAATAGATTGAAATTATTTTTGGTATGTGGGTTTTTATGTTATTTTTGTCTTTCAGTGTGTTTTGTTTTGTTTTGTTTTTGTAAAATTATTTTTAATTTATAAGGGAATAACTATAGTAAATTTAAATTAAGTGTTCAAGTTGGAAGGTTGTTCAATAACAACTATTGGTTCCAAATTTCTGGAAATATCTTTGGGATTGATTAAAGGGGAATGTGTACCAATTTGTGGAATTAATGATTCAGGATGTGTTCTGGAGTGATAGTGTTTTAATTGATCTCCATGTGCAACTTTTGCTAGGATTTTATCATCAAGTCTTAACTTGTATGATCTATTGCCTAAAATTTTGTGAATAAAGAATGGTCCATCCTATTTATTTTCAAATTTTCTACTCCATTGTTTTTCAGCTTTAGTTCTGTGTAAGAGAACTTTGTTTTCAACTTTAAATTCATTGGTGACTGGTGGCAATTTGTTGTCATGCCATTCTTTTTGTTAAGCTTGGGAGTGTTTGATATGAGTGGCTGCTATTTGTCATTTTCTTTCTAATGTGCTGAGAAGAGTGTAGGCTCTTTGTTAAAGCATTTCCTGAAAGTTTTCTTTGTTAATTAGTTGTACTGGATATAGTTCCACAGTGAAATTAATTGGTAACATTGCTGTTTTTCTGTAGGTTAAGTCAAATGGTGTGTGTTTTGTGGTATCTTGTTTTAGTGTTCTATATGCTAGTAACACTGATGGAATAAAGATATTCCATTCCTGTTCAAAATTGGTTGAGACTTTGGCTAATGATTCACATAGTGTCCTATTGAAATGTTCTACAAGTCCATTTGTTTGTGGATGGTAAGGTGAAGACAAAGGTCTTTTGACATTGAATTGTTCACAAATTTTTTAGATTAGATTGTTCATGAAATGTGTTCCTTGGTTGGACAAAAGTTCAATTGGACAACTATGTCTACAGATAATGTCTTTGTAAATGAAATTTGCTACTGATTTCACATCTGCTTATTGAATGGCTCTGACTTCGGGCCATTTAGTGAGATAGTTTACAGTTACTGTGATATAACAGTTTCCTTGATTTGTGATAGGTAGTGGTCCGACTAAATTGATACCAACTCAGTCAAAGAGTTGTCCAACTTTGATTGGATTTAAAAGTTCTGTAGGGCGAGTTCTTTCTCTTCTTTGACAACTATCACAAGATTTGACATATTCATGAATGTTTTTTCTCATTCGAGGCCAAAAGTAGTGTTCTAATGTTCTTTGGGTGGTGCTATCTTTTCCTAAATGTGCTAATGAAGGGTCTAAGTACATGTTGTATAAGATAGTTTTCTTTTCATTTTCTTGTATTAATTTGAGTGGTTTGTCTGGATTTCGGAAGTTTCGATAATAAATAATGTTATTGTGTAGAAAATATTGTTTGGCTTGTTGTTGTAATCAATGTTTTTCCTTTAGAGACCAATCTGTTGGGATTGTTAAAGTCTCTAAATATTGTTTGATATTGTTGTAGTTTTCAGAGTTCATTGTTTGGTAGCTGTTTTTGTTGTTTGGATTGAGTGTTGGTTTATTTTTCTAATCTTGCCTCATTCTTGAGAGACAGTTGACATTAGTGTGGAGTTTTTCTGGTTTGTGGTATACTATATATCAATGGTTTGCTAGAAATCCTATTCATCAGGTTTATTTTGTATTGAGTTGGGTGTTTTTGTTTTGTAACCATTTGAGTCCAATATTATCAGTGATAATATCAAATTCTTTAAGTCTGAGATAAAGATTGAAGTGGTGTAGAGCCCAAATTATGGCTGCTGTTTTTAGTTCTGTGGCAGGGTAATTTTTCTTGGCTGGTTTCAATGTTCTGCTAGCATAAACAATTATTCGCTCATTTCTGTTGTCATCTAGTTGTGATAAGATGGTGCCAAAAACAGTATAAGAAGCATCTGTAGCTAATTAAAATTGGTTACTGAAGTTTGAGTAGGCGAGAATTAAAGCTGTTGTCAGTTTTTCCTTAAGAATTCCAAAAGCTTTTTGGTGTTTGGTAGTCTATTTGTATTCAATGTTTTTGGTGGTGAGCTGGTTGAGAGGTTTTGCAATTTCCAAGAATCCTTTAATAAATTTCCAATAGTAGGATGCTAATCTGATGAATCCTCTTAGTTTGGTGGTATTTTGAGGGGTTTTGAAATTTTTGACAGTGCTTATTTTTTCTGAATTAGGTTTGATTCCATTTTTACTAACAATGTGACCAAGAAAGGCCAAACTTGTTTTTCCAAAGTAGTATTTTTCGACGTTTAGTTTTAATCCTGCTTTCCGTAATCGTTGAAAAACTTTTCACAGGTGTTTTAAGTGTAATTCAAAAGATGGTGAATAAACATTAGTATCATCAAGATAGACAACTATGGATTTCTAAAGGAGGCCTTTGTAAACAACATCCATAAGTCTTTAGAATGTTGCTGGTGCATTACATTAAACTCGTAATTTTCTTCTTGAGTAGTAAAAGCTGTCTTGGGGCAATCTTTGGGGTCCATAGCAACTTGCCAGTATCTGTTTTTTAAATCTAGTGTTGAAAAGTATTTGGATTTTCCAAGAGCATCTAACATGTCATTGATTTGGAGAAGAGGGTAGGTATCTTCAATAGTAATACTGTTGAGTTGTCGATAATCAACACAAAATTGTATTTTTCTATTTTTTTTTTTAATTAGGACCACAGATGAGGCCCATGGATTCATTGATGATTGAATAAGCCCATTTTTAAGCATCCATTGTACTTCTTTTTGGATAAATTGGTGATTTTCTGAAGCAACTTGGTAGGCTTGTTGTTGTTTTGGTTTGGCATTTTCTGTATAGATTTGGTGTTAAACCAAATCAGTTCTTCCTAAGTCATTGTTGTTTTTGGCAAAGATATCAGCAAATTCTGCAATTAGCTCTTTGAACTGGTTCTGTTGTTGTGGTTCAAGTTGTCTCATGTTGATTCGAGATAGTTTTTCTATGACAACATGATAATTTTCAGAACTGGGATTTGGGTTGATTTTTGGTAGTGAATGTTCAATGATTTCTGAGAAATTGGGAACTGTCTGGGGTAATTTTTGTTGAAAGATATTACTGTGAATAACTCCAATTTCTATATTATTTAATAAAACTATGAGGTAACTGTTGGGATTGTAAAAAGTAACTCGGACTTTCTTTGTTCCTTCTTGAATGTAAATATTTGGGATCGAGATATTATGTTCCAAGTAGATTTGTTTATTGGACTCAAAAATTTGTTGTGTGGTTATTGGCTTTGGGCAGGTGTAGATTTCTGGATGTTCTCCAAAAGGTGAAATAGTAATTAATTGTGGAAGTCATAGAATATGGTGAAATTTATTTTGTTCATTGAGAGCTATGTTTATTGGAATTGTGAATTATCTAGTTGAACCAAAACTTTTGGTTCTTTTTTCACATTTTCTCAATTGTTCTCTTTGATTAACTAATTGTAAACCCGAAATGTTGATTAAGGGTAAATAAATAGCTTGAGCAATTTTTTCAGCATGTTCAATCTGAAAAAATTTATTGGTTTCATTTTGTAATATGATTGTAATGTCTCCTGTATATTCTGCATCTATGATTCCTCCTTTAACATTGATTCCTTTGCTTGCCAATGATGATCGTGAGGCAATTTGCACTATTGCTCCTAGTGGGATTTCAAGAGCAATTTTGAGATTAATTTTTGTGAGCAATTTAGGTTTCAAAGTAAGGGTCTCTTTTCTTGAATATCTTAGATTATATCCAGCATCAATTTCATGGGCTTTTTCAGGCTTTATTCCTTGTCCATTGTTGTTGAAGTATTTGAGTTGTGAAGCAGACTGATTTTTGATGAGATAGACAGGTGTGGCTTTAATTTTTTTTGTTGCTTCAAGTTCTCCAAATTCAATTTCATATTCATCACTTTCGCTGGGCAAGGGAATGCTACAAGTGTAGCATTCAGGACACTATTGTTCATCACAAGGCATTATGCATTCCTCACATAATTTAATGTTCATTTGCTCTAGCCATTGAGCTTAAGCTTTTTTGGTTGGGTAGGTATGACTGGCAATTTGGTAATATACTTCTACTTCATCTTTGTAGTTGTATCCAGCAATTTCAAAGATGTATGTAATGTATTCTGATTCTTTTATTTGACGAACATTTTCTTGAGTGGCTCTATTGATTAAAGTCATTGCTAGATCAAAAATTATTTTGGCATCATGAGGATAATGGTATAGTTTGTTGAGGGTGCTGTTGTAAGCAGCATCAAAAGGGGTTCTTCTTGCTACTTTTTCTGAAATTAAAAAAGCATATTGGCATGTTTGATTGCAGACTCCTCCTTTGAATGCAACATCAATCCAGTTGCATTCATCAGATAATCGTTCTCCACAAGTCAAACAAAGCGTTCTGTTTCATTTTCCACTTTTTTTGACTAGGTGTCCCCATCATTCTCAGTGGCAGGACTTGCAATAATAACAGATATGGTTTCTGTATTCTTCCTTAGGTGAAATACAAGCTCCCATTGATAAGAGTTTCTTGTGACAATCTTTGCATTTGAGTGGAATATAAGAGCATTGTTTTCATAATTCTGGTTTTAAATAGAAGACATTCCATCCGGGTGTTACTGGTTTTTTTGTTTCAAGAGAATCATTTGTTAAAAAATACTGTTGTTCAGTTTTATCAGCCCAATTGGAGGTTGATCCAAGTGTCATAAATGTTTTAATAATGGGTTTTTCTTCTTCCGGTTCGAATTCAAAAGCCGGGGCTTTTTTGGAGCATTTGTTGAATGTATCACAAGTGACAGGAACTTGGGTGTGTTGTTCTTGGTAAGAGATTGTTAACTCTTGTGTCTCCCAATTCAGATTAGCATTGGCTTTTTGGAGCCAATCATTTCTGATGAGAGCTTAGTATTGGGGAGCAGCCATAACTAGAACTTTGACTAGAATGGTAGTTCTGTCAATTGTGAATAAAAAGTTGTCAATTTCTCCTACTGAAGTCTTTTTTATGCCATCAGCAGTGACAATGACTGTTTGAGCTGGTTGGTCAACATTTCTCTTTAGCTGCTGCATCAATTGATATGTGATGATGCTTCCGGTGGATCCACTGTCTAGGATCAAGTGAATTGGCTTTCCTTCTACTTCAGCTTCTGTGTACATTACAGTAATGGCTTTTTGCTTGTTAGCTGCTGTATTGCTAAGCAAGAATGGTGATTCATTTGCTTCAAATTTGAAAGGGAATATATCTGAAAGGTTGGTGTTTTCAGCAATTCTGGCTGATGGGATTGTGGTAGAAGTATAGGAAGAGTTTTGTTGTTGTGCTACAGCTCTACCTTCTGAGAGTGTAATATGGTAAAAATCCTGTTCTTCTGGCATCATAAAATAACTAGGTTGAGTATGATAGTGGTTGGGTCTTGGTTGAGCTGAATTTCAGGGAACCAATTGGTTGTTCAAATTGATTCTATTGTGGTTTATTTGGTATTGATTTTGTGATGTAAATTGATTTTGCGGAATCAATCTTCAAGCAGGTACTTGATAATGTTGTGTGAGTAGTTGTTAGTATTGCTGTTGGATTGGCTGTGGAGCAGGCTGATAATAGTTACTTTGGTATTGAGATCTTGGTGGATAGTAAGCTGGTAGTGGTAGTAGATAATATAATTGTTGTAGTTGGGAATAATGTTGATTATTCCTCTGTTGTTGGTCCCATTGCAATTTTCTACAATCACGTTTCCAGTGTCCTAGAATTCCACAATAATGATAATTTTGGATTTGGTTGTTGGATAATGGTCTGAAGTTGTTTTGATTGCATTGTTGTGAGGGTTGGTATCTTTGTGGTTGTTGTGATTGCTGCAGCTGCTGTTGTTGCTGTTAGTTGGTGAAATAGTTTTCAACTTTCTTGGTTAATTGGTCAATTTTTTCTTCAGCTGTTGAGCTGGTCTTTCCAATAGCCAGGTTAACAAGTTTGGTATGGTTGGCTTTTTCCATAGCCATTTCATTGTTTTTTGCTTGTTGAATAGCAATGGCTAAATCTTCTGGTGCATGTGGGCAAACTTTTTTGATAAGTTTGTCTTTTAGTCCAGCAATGAATTGATTCAAGATTTGTGCATTGGAGTAGTATTCATTGGTTTCCAATTGGTGAATCCTTCTAAGCAGTTTGTTGAATTTCCCAAAATAGATCATAATTGATTCACTTGGTTCTTGCTTGATATTTTGGAATCGATTTTGAAGGGTAATGGAAGTGTTATTGTCAGTAAATTGTTCTAAAAAAGCAGTTTTGAATGCTTCCCAGTTTTCTGGTAGGGCTTCCAAGTTTTCAAATTATTCACCAGTCATTCTTTGTAAGAAATATGGGATTGCTTTTAACATTCTGACAGCATTCCAACCATTTGCATCTCCTGCTTTTGAGACTTTGTCAAGCCATTTTTGAGAACTGGTTTCACTGTCTTCTTCTGTGAACTCAGAGATTTTTGCAATATATGTGGAGGCTATTTCTTCTTCATTTTCTGAGTCTTCTGTTTTTTGTTCTGATTTGGTCTCTTCACTTCAATTTTCTGTTAAGTAGTCAATAAGGTTTGTGCTGGTTGATATTGGTTCTTGTTGTTGAATAGGGCTTCTGGATGACTGAAAATTTTCTATTCTTGAAAACCGAATAAGTGGTAAGCTTGGTGTTTGCGGTTGAGCAAGTGAAGCTGGAAATAGTGTGATTAAAAGTAGTAATTTAAAGCTGGTTTCTTGTTCTGAAGTTTGTAAATGTTTGGCAGTGGTTTTAGGTGTATTGGGAGTAGTTCTGAGTTTTTGTTTTCTTTTTCCTTTCTCTTCTTCTGTTTCTGATTCAAAACCAAGAGAAAATTTCTGTTCTACTGAGTAATTTTCTTCGCAATACTGAATGATATTGAAGTTGAGTTCTTGGAAGTATGTTTCAAGTGTTTGACTGTTAAAATCCTGAGTGTTTAAACAAAAGTGATGTACTAAGCTTTCATATAAGTTGTGTCTAACTTCTGAAATGTTGTAGTCTCCAAAAAGATAATTGTTGATGCAATTTTCAATATACTAGTAAAGTGTTTTCTTGAATGTTTCAATTCCGTCTGGGATGTTAAATCTCTGCTTGCAGTGGGTGTAGATTGACTGATAATACTCTAAAGTTGCTGTGTTTGGTGTGGTCGCCACTTTGAATTTGTTGTTGTTGTGTTATTTCTATGAGAGAGCACCAAATATTACTGGAGGTTTTTGGTCTCTTTTTTTGAATGTTGTTGATATTGATTTGCTGTGAATTCACGTTTCCAGGAAGTAGTTGGACCTCCAGTAACTGAATTTATCTTCAAATTATCTCTTATAATTTGAACTGCTGGGCTTATAAGTGGAATGGTCAATTCCATGCCAGTTACTTGATTGTAATTACATTGTAGTAAACGTCAACTCTTTCCCAAGAATTGCTCATCTGGAAGCTCACTAAAAATATGTAGTTATTTTGTTGTGAAAGTCAACTCTTCTACAGAAATCTTATCTGTAGGCTATTCTTAATAATTATGATAAGAAAAAAAAAAAAAAAAAGAAAGAAAATGTAAAGAAAATAAAAGATGATTTTATGAAAGTCATTTCAGATCCAGGCCTGGAAGTGCTTTAACAGTTTACTGAAATTAGTAGCTAGTCAATTTTAAGAGAAATAATTAAGAATTTGGCTTTTCAATTTATTTGATATTTATTTTGTCTTTGTGTGTAAAGAATGATTCTAATTGTTAAATCTGAAGTAAGATACATTTTTTTTGAAGAGAGAAGTTCTTTTTTTATACAACTTGTCATAACACTATTCTATAAACTTGAACTTTGCTATTTTCTACAATTTCGCTGAACTAAAGATACATTTCAGCAAACTACAAGTTATTTTTACGAACTATTTAGATATTTTGGTAAACTATTAATTATTTCAGTGAATTTCTACAAATTTTGGCAAACTTTTTGAATGTTACATAGTTCGGGGTATTGCATGATTGATCATCACAATTAGATTACATTTATGTTATGTGCAGATTGGGTTATTAATTAAATGATAATTTCGGATATTTTGCTAATGTAATAAGTAATAATTTAAAACAATAATATATGCTAATTAATGATAGGAATTATAAAGATAATTTCATGCTAAATAATATCTCTAATTTTGTCTGGTAACATTAAGAAGACAATTTCAGATAAACAGTTTGCTTATTTGGTGTCTTCAGTTCTTTTTCTTATCATCAGCTACAGAACTCAGTTCAGTTTTGTTCCTCTCAGTATGTGTAATAAATAAAACACTTTAATTTACAAGGGCTTAAAATCTAAATCTGGGCTGCCGCTGGATTTTCCTAATGATGCACTTCATCATCTTTCCTTGTACAATTTAAAAACTTTTGAGCAAATTCAGGCTAAGAGCAAGTCGGCTTCTGTTATTGCTTTTGCAAATTCTGTTGGTGTTTTGGGTCATCTGTTTGCTTACCAGTTTCATGATCTCCAGATTCTCAGCTGGCACCCCCGCCACCTTCTGTTGATTTTGGCCCATGTTAGAGTTAGCCCTTTGAATAACTTTCTGGTGGGTGTGGTGCATGTTTTTTCTGGATGTGAGTTATCTCTAGGTGGCTCTCTGGCTAATGCTTTTCGTTTTCAGGGTGGTACTCTTATGTCCTTGGTTCTTGGTGAAAAGGTTTTTTTTAAATGTGTTCTTTCTTTTAGACATTATGGTATTGTTTTTGTGAAACAGCTTTGTGGCTGGGATGGTGTAATTTTTGATTGAAAGACTTTCAAGCATTGGAAGAGACTGAATTCCCATGGCCCAGTTCCTTCCTAGTTTGATCTCTTTGTTCATTTTCTTGGTGGCACTGCTTCTTTTTTTGTTTGCTCTTCTTATGTAGAATTTTGTGGTTCTCCGGATGTTTGCTGGTTTTTTGGTTTTGGTGCTGTCTGCAACAGTCTGTTGAATGCTGGTGTCACCTATCTTTCTGTGTATATGGATGGGTCTCTGAGTAACTTGGATACTACTGACATGAAGGCTAACACTGCTGTTTTTTTTGAAGACATTAATTTGGGTTTGGGTGTGGGGGTGTCTGGTTTGGTTTCTTCTACCTTGGCAGAGTTGCAGGTCATTGCTTTGGCTCTTGAGTGTGTTCCTTCTTTCCGTGCGGTCAACTTGTTTTTAGACAGTCAGGCAGCTCTGGATGCATACAAGTTGGAGTTCTTGTTGGTTGGACCTAATTACAGAAATTGTTGTTGGATCAAGCATTGTCACATTGCCAATGTTATTTGTCACAAAAATTTAGATGTGAATTGGGTTAAGGTTAAAGGTTATTCAGGCATTTTAGGCAATGAGCGGGCTGACGAGTTGGCTAGAGATGCTGTTCTCTCTGCTTGGCATCTGCCCCACTTAGTCAATGAAAGATTTATTAAGACTGGTGTTGATGCAGTTTCTGGTAATTTTAGACACTTTGTTCATGATGTTTTTAGGTCAATCTATCATGTGCATTGGGAAGTTGGTTCCAGTTCCCGGGTTGTTTCAGATAGTTTGTGTGCTGATATTGATTGGCTGAAGTTTTCACTGGTTTGGCACCCAGACTTTCACTTGACTTCAGGTTTTACTAGTGTGTGAACTGCTGGCTTTCAGACATACTTTATGAAGGCTCTTTACCATCAGCTCCCTGTTGCTGTGCAGAAGTGTTTATATGATAGGAGTTACCCCAGTATGATGTGTTTGTTTTGTGGTAATATTGAGGTCTTGGACCATATTTTTTCTTGTCCATTTGAGACTGCTGGTCGTGCTCGGCTGTTTAATGATCATGTATTGGCTTGGAAGGTATACTCTGGCTTGGTTCGGTCTTCTTTGTGTGTCTCACAGTTGCTATCCATTGGTGTTACTGATACTGCGGTTAGTACAGCTCTGTATAAGAGCTTTGTTTTCAGTGGTTGGTTTTGTGAATCAGTTTTGGTTTTTAAGGATTCCAAGGTTGCAAATTCGGTCATTGTGGATTTTATGCATGGATTCTGTCTCTCCTTTTAGAATGATATTTGGCTGGTCCGTACTAAACATCAGGCTTTTATGAAGAAAAATGGGCTCATTCCATATGACGGTTCTGTTCCGGTTTTGGTTTTTGGTTCTACCTTATTGTTTTCTCCTGGTGTGGTCAGATTATTGGATATTGCTAAGGCTTTTGGTGTTGGTTTTGGGTTTCGCAGGTCCTATTTGTTTTTTTCAAGTATTGATAATTTAGTCTCTATTTATATAGGTGCTTAGTGTTGTTCTGGTTGGCCTAAGTGGCTGGTTACGTGTAAAAAATGCATGATTTACTCCTAGTTTAGATTATTTGAATGATGTATAGTACTAGGTCGCATTTGGACTTCACTTATTAAACATAATAAAATAAAATAAAAATTATCTCTTATTATAAAATACCAAAAAAAACAAAAATACAGATATTTAAAACTAAAATATATTTATTGTAAAAAAATTATTGTTTATAAAAATATACTATAATAATAATAATAGAAAATAATCAACAATAATTAAATATTATTACAAATTTTGTATAATTAAAAAATTTGGCCATCTAAAAAAATTAAAAATTTGAAACAATATTTTATATTTTATTTGTAAAAAATTTTTTTTAAATAAAGCCAAATAAAATAATATTCTAAAAAAAAGAACAATATATAATTTTAATTTATAACTAAATTAAAAAAAATTCTTTAATGTTGTTTATAAATATGTTTTAATCAGATTTAATAATTGTTTACATAATAAAAATAAGATTTTAATAAATAATCATAACCAAAATTAAAAGTATTATATTAGTTCAAATTTTTACAATTAAAAATACTTTAATTATTAACTTAAATAAAAACTTACTTTTTATTTTACTTAACAATTTAAAAAAAATTCATAAATATTATTAATTATTTGTATTATTAAAAAAAACAAAGCAAAAACTTACTAATTTAAGCATTAAATTATGTAAACATTATCTTATCTTTTGCTATTTAAATATTATAATAAATATAATTTTGTTTATAATTTCTAAGATTAAAAAATTATTAATAAGAATATATAAAAATTAGAATCAAAGCTATTGAATCTTTAATAACTAAATTTATTTTTAAATTATTTTTTATAATTTGAACTATTGAGCTTATAAATTGAATGGCCAATTCTGTGCTAGTTATTTATATAGTTACTTTACAGTAAAAGTCAACTCTTTTCCAGAAAATACTTATTTAGAAGCTTACTAAAATATGTAGTTACTTTGTTATAAAAGTCAACTTTTTTATAGAAATCTTGTCTATAGATTACTCTAATGTATTTTTTTTTAGAAAAAAAAGAAAAATAAAAGAAATGTAAAAAAATAGAAATTTTGTTAGGAATTGTTTTTTGTTTAAATCTGAAGTCATTAACAAATTAATAAAAATTGGTAGTTAATCAATTTCAAAATGTTAGTTAGAATTCAGAATATTTTAAGCAAAATAATTATAAATTTGTTGTTTTTAATGTAGTTTTTATTGGAGTAATTTGTATAGATACTAAAAAAAATATTTCTAATAAAGATTAATTCTAGTTAAAATACATTTTTTCAAAAAAAGAAGCTCTTTTTTTATACAACTTGTTATAGTACTAGTTTATAAACTTTTACTTTTTTTGCTATCATTTTACTAAACTAAAAATATATTTTGACAAATTACAAGTTATTTTTATAAATTTTTAAGTATTTTGGTAAACTATTAATTATTCTGGTAAATTTCTACAAATTTTAATAAATTCTTGAATGTTATATAGTTCAGAATATTATATAATCTAATTATTACAATTTATGTATTGCATAAATTAAGTTATTAATTAAATAGTAATTCAGATAATTTGATAAAATAATAAGTAATAAATTAAAATAATAATATATGTTAATTAATAATAAAAAATATAAGAATAATTTTATGTTAAATAATATTTTAAATTTTTATTAGTAACATAATCTTCTTCTCAAAACTGAGCTTTATTAAAGTCCAAATACTATTTATAATTTCTAAATAGTAATCTAGAATTATTAATTTAATTTGTTCTAAAAATTATTAAAAATGTTTGAGAGTTCAGATAATGACTACAGCTTTTAGTTTTGTTAAACCATATTTAAATTTTGTTGGCTTAAGTGTTTTATTAGCATAAACAATAACTTGTTTATTGTCTTTTTTATTTAATAGTAATAGAATAGCACCAAATGTTGTATAAAAAGCATTAGTAGCTAATTAAAACTGTTTACTAAAGTTTAAATATGCAAAAATTAAAGCCATTGTTAATTTTTCTTTTAAAATATTAAATATTTTTTGTTGAGCTAAAGTTCATTGGTATTTCACATTTTTATTGGTTAAATAGTTAAAAGATTTGGTAATTTCAGAAAATTTTTTAATGAATTTTTGATAATAAAAGATTAATTTAGTAAATCTTGTTAATTTTATGGTATATTTTGGGAAACTTTAAAGTTTTGTATAGCATTAATTTTCTCTGAATCAGATTTAACTCTATTTTGCTGATTATATAACCAAAAAAACCAAACTTGTTTTTCCAAAGTAATATTTTGCAATATTTAATTTTAATCTTTTTTTTGTAATTATTAAAGAACTTTTTACAAGTAAATCAAATAAACTTTAAAGATTGGTGAATAAATATTAATATTATTAAGATAAACAACTATTAATTGCCATAAAAAGCTTTATAAAAAACATCTATAAGCTGTTAAAATGTTGTTGGTATATTATAAAGTCTAAAAGATATAATATTAAACTTGTAGTTTTTTTTTGTGTTGTAAAAACTGTTTTTGGACAATCTTTGAGATTTATTTATACTTGTTAGTATCCACTTTCTAAGTTTAAAGTTGAAAAATACTTGGCTTTCTTTAGAACATCTAGTATGTTGTTAATTTTAAATAAGAAGTAAGTATTTTTAACTATAATACTGTTAAATTAACAATAGTTAACACAAAATTGTATTTTCTTATTTTTTTTTATTAATACAGTTAGTAAAGTTTAAAGACTTCTTAATAATTAAATAAAATTATTGTTAAGTATTTATTAAACTTTTTTTTGATAAATTAATGACTGACAGGTAAGACTTGATATGTTTGTTGGTGTTTTGGTAAACCATTTTCTGTATAAATTTAATATTAAACAATATCTATATTTCCTAAATTATTGTTGTCTTTTGCAAATATTTTAGTATATTCAGCAATAAACTGTTTGAATTGTTTTTGCTGTTGGGATTCTAGGAGATTCATATTAATTTTTGCTAGTTTTTTTCGATAAGATGGTAGTTTTTTGTAATAGTAAAAATATTTTGATTTGGAAAAAAAATATGTTTTATAATTTTGATAAAATTTGAAATAATTTAAGAGATTTTGGGCAGATATAATTTCTTAATATTTTTCAAAGAGTAAAATAATAACTGGTTAAAAAAGTTAAAGAATTTAATAAAATTCATTTTGTATATTAAAAATTATGTTAACTAAAACTGTGAATCGTTTAGTTAAACCAAAATTTTGTGTTTTTTTTTACTTTTTCCTAATTGTTTTCTATTGTTTACAGATTGTAAACTTAAAATATTGATTAAAAATAGATAATTACTTGAGCAATTTTTTTGGCATGTTTAATTTTGAAGTGTTTTTTGGTTTTATTTTGTAGTATAATTGTAATATTTCTTGTATATTTTGTATTAATAACTTCTCTTTTGACATTAATTTTTTTGCTGATTAAGAATAATTGAGAAACAATTTGAATTATTACTTCTGATAGAATTTTGAAAGCAATTTTGAGATTAGTTTTTATAAATAATTTTGGTAAAAAGACCAAAATGTCTTTTTTTGGATATCTTAAGTCATATCTTGTATCAATTTTGTAAGTTTTTTTTGGTTTAATTCTTTGACTGTTGTTATTAAAATACTTAAGTTGTAAGACTGGTTGTTTTTTGAATAAGTAAATTAGTATAATTGGCAATTTTTTTTTTGGTACTGGTTCTTCAAATTTGATTTTATATTTATTGTTTTCAATAAATAATAGTATACTAAAAGCATAATATTTTGAACATTATTGGTCTTTATAAAGCATAATATATTTTTTATATAATTAAATATTTATTTGTTCTAATCATTAAATTTGAGTATCTTTGGATGGATAAATGTGACTATTAATTTAATAATAGATTTCTACTTTATCTTTATAATTGTATTTTGCTATTTCGAAAATATATTTTATGTATTCTAATTACTTTATCTGTTTAATGTTTTTTTGAGTGGCTTTATTAATTAAGACTATTTTAAGTTATAAATTATTTTAGCATTATATAAGTAATAATAAAGCTTATTAAAAGCACAATTATATATTACATTAAAAAATGTTTTTCTTTTAACTTTTTTGGAAATTGATAAAGCATATTGGCAGGTTTAATTATAAATTTTTTTTTATTGTAATATTAATCCAGTTGTATTCTTTAGGTAATAGTTTTTTACATATAATACAATAAATTTTTTTCTATTTTTTACTTCTTTTCAAGTATTCAAATTGTTTTTTATGGCAAACTTTACAATAAGTATGGCTTTTATAGATTTTTTTTAAGTATAAAAAAATTTTTATAGAAAAAAGTTTTTTTCTATAATCTTTACATTTGAAAAGAACATAAACTAATTTTTTTTGGATTTTTATTTTGAATATAATCTATTCTATTTATTGATGATTAATTTAGTTTCTTAATTTGAGATTTTAGACCAAGTAGTTTTTTTTTGTAGCTCTGTATTATTAAAAAATTAATGCTTAGTTTTTTCAGCCCAATTAGATAATAATTCAAGTATTATAAATGTTTTAATAATTAGTTTTTTTTTTCTTAAATTTAAATACTAAAGCTTTTTTAATTATTTGTTAAAAGTATTACAAGTAATAAGTGTTTTGATAGATTGTTTTTGGTATAAATTTTTTAGTTCTTGAATTTATTAATTTAAGTTTGCATTGGTCTTGAAAAACCAATTTTTTTTGACAAAAGCTTAATATTAGAATGTATTTATAACTAGAATTTTAATTGGAATAGTAATTTTATTGATGATAAAAAAAAACTTGTTAATTTTTTAATTGAAGTTTTTTTTATTTTATTTATTATAACAATTACTGTTTGAGCTGGCCAGTTCATATTTTATTTAAGTTGTTGTATTAGTTAGTAAGTAATAATGTTTTCAGCAGATCTACTGTTTAAGATTAATTGAATTAGTCTTTTTTCAATCTTGGTTTTAGTATACATAGTAATAATAGCTTTTTTTTCAGTTATTATTATATTGCTAAGCAAAAATAGTAATTTATTTGCTTTAAATTTGAATGAAAAAATATTAAAAAAATTGGTATTTTCAACAATTTTTGCTGATAAAATCGTATTGCTAGAAAAATTTTGTTTTAATATTATAATTTTATTTTTAAAAAGTACAATTTGTTAAAAATTTTGTTTTTTAAGCATAATTAAGTAGCTGAGTTGAATATAATAATAGTTGGATCTTTGTTGAATTAAGTTTTAAGATATTAATTGATTGTTAATATTGGTTCTGTTGTTGTTTATTTGAAACTAATTTTGTAAAATAAATTGATTTTGTTGAACCAATTTTTTTGCTAATACTTAATATTGTTGGACTGATAATAGTTGTTAATACTATAATATTGGTATAAATTATTAGTATTGCTGCTATAAAACAAGTAAATAATAATTGTTTTAATATTGTAATTATAATAAATAATAAGCTGGTAGTAGAGACTAATAATAGGGTTGCTGTAATTAAAAATAATGTTAAGTATTTTTTTGTTGCTGATTTCTTTGTAATTTTCTGCAATTCTGTTTCCAATATTTTAAAATTCTATTATAATGACAATTTTAAAGTTGATTATTAGATAATAATAAGAAATCATTTTGGTTTTAATATTATAATGGTAAATATTTTTGTTATTGCTATTGTTAGCTAATAAAGTAATTCTCAATTTTTTTTGTAAGTTGATTAATTTTTTTTTTAGTTGCTAAGCTGGTTTTTCTAATAATTAAGTTGATAAGTTTAGTCTTATTAGCTTTTTTAATAACTATTTTATAGGCTTTAGCATATTAAATAGTAGTAGTTAAATCTTCTAAATTGTGTAGACAAACTTTTTTAATTAGTTTGTCTTTTAATCCAGCAATAAACTGGTCCAGAATTTAGGTATTAGAATAATATTTATTGGATTCTAATTGGCAAATTTGTCAGAAAAATTTGTTGAACTTCTCAAAATAGGTCATAAAAAATTTGCTGAGTTTCTGTTTGATATTTCAAAACTAATTTCGGAGAG
The DNA here is from genome assembly GCA_016748015.1 of Geosiphon pyriformis. Lineage (NCBI taxonomy): Eukaryota > Fungi > Glomeromycota > Glomeromycetes > Archaeosporales > Geosiphonaceae > Geosiphon > Geosiphon pyriformis. The sequence continues at coordinate 908,764 of JAAOMT010000512.1, read as the reverse complement.
TAATTAAAGTGTTGTTGTCTGTAAATTGTTTAAGAAAAGCATTTTTGTATGCTTGTCAAGTTTTTGGTAGTGTTTTCAAATTTTCGAACCATTTACTAGTAGTTTCTTATAGAAAATAAGGAATCACTTTTATTATCTTTGTTAAGGTTTATTCATTTGTATTTTCTGCTTTTTCAACTTTATCTATCTATTTTTGTAGACTAGTTTTGGCATCTTTTCTAGTGAATTTAAGAATTTTCGCAATATAAATGGTTGCTATTTCTTCTTTTTTTTTCGTTTTCTGAGTTTTTGCTTTGTTCTAATTCGTTTTCTTTATTTTTTAAGTCTTCTAAATGATTACTTAAATTCTTTGCTAAGTAATCAAGAAAATTAGTACTGGTTTAAATTGGTTCTTGCTGTTGAATGGAACTTTTAAGTAACTAAAAATTTTTTGGTCTTAAAAAATGAAATTAGAAATAGTGTAATTAAAAATAATAATTTAATACTTGTTTTCTGTTCAGGTGTTTGCAAATATTTGACTGTAATTTGGGAAGTATTGTAAGTGGTTTTAGGTTTCACTTTTGTTTTTGTTTTTTTTTACTGTTTTTTGATTTAAATTTTAAGTCAAGAAAGAATTTAGATTGTATTGGGTATTTTTCTTTGCAATATTAAATAATATTGAAGTCAAGTTCTTAGAAGTAAGTATCGAGTATTTGGCTGTTGAAATTTTTATTACTTAAGTGAGAATAATATAACAAGTTTTTATATAGCTTTTTTTTAACTTTAAATATGTTGTAATCTCCAAAAAAATAGTTGTTTATACGATTTTTAATGTATTTGTAGAATGTTTTTTTGAAAATTTTAATTCTATTTGAATTGAATCTCTGCTTGCAATGAGTGTAAATCAATTAATAATACTCTAAATTAGTTGTGTTTACTGAAGTCACTACTTTGAAGTTGTTGTTGCCGTGTTAATTCATAAAAAAGCACCAAATATTACTGGAGGTTTTTGGTTTTTTTTTTGAATATTATTGTTGTTATTTTACTGTTAATCTCTAATTATTGGAAGCTATTAACCTCTAATAACTGAATTTATTTTCAAATTATTTTCTATAATTTGAACTGCTGGGCTTATGAATAGAATGGCCAACTCTGTATTAGTTACTTATATAGTTACTTTGTATTGAAAGTCAACTCTTTTTCAGAAAAGACTTGTCTGAAAACTCATTAAAATATGTAATTACTTTGCTGTAAAAGTCAACTCTTTTACAAAAATCTCATCTGTAGACTATCTTAATATATATATTTTTTTAAAAAAAGAAATATAAAAGAAAAAAATATTTTATTAAGAAATTGTTTTCTGTTCAGGCCTGGAATTATTAATAAATTACTGAAATTGGTAGTTAATCAATTTTAAAACATTAATTGAAATTCGAGATATTTCAAGCAAAATAATTATAAATTTGTTGTTTTTAATGTAGTTTTTATTGAAGTGATTTGTATAGATATTAAGAAAGATACTTTTAGTGAAGATGAAATCTAGTTAAGATATATTTTCTCGAAAAGAAAAGCTTTTGTTTTATACAACTTGTTATAATACTAGTCTATAAAGTTACATTTTTTTCTTTACTATTATTTCGTCTAACTAAAAATATATTTGGGCAAACTACAAATTATTTCTATAAATTATTGAGTATTTTGGTAAACTATTAATTATTCTGGTAAATTTTTACAAATTTTGGTGAATTTTTGAATATTATATAGTTTGGGATATTATGTGATCTGTTTATTATAATTTGTGTATTGTACAAATTGGGTTATTAATTGAATAGTAATTTAGATGATTTAATAAGATAATAAATAATAAATTAAGATATTAATTAATGATAAAAATTATAAGAATAATTTTATGCTAAATAATATTTTAAATTTCTACCAGTAACAATGTGATCATTAATTTAATCATTGATTTGATCATTGACTTAATTATTGACTTGGTTATTAACTAAATTATTGTTGTAATCAGTAATTTCTTTTTAATTATATATAACTAAAACATATTAAGAGTTGTAAAAAACATTTACACTCAAATTAATACAACAATATCAATTTTTTTATTTTTTTTTGCTATTTTTTTTATTTTTTATTTTTTTAATTTGTATAATTATTAATTTTTGTAAAGTATATTAAATAAATATTTACTAAAAAATACAACTAATACCTAATATTGAATTTTAAGAGTGCTAATATGAAGCATAGAATTATATTAGTGTATTATTTTTTGTTAACAGTACAAATTATCTTTTTACTTTTAAATTTTCTTATTACTTTTTAAAAAAAATAATAACTGAAATATCTATAAGACTAATTTTATATATTAAATTTTTATTAATTTAATTTGCTCATTAAAATTAAATTATCTTTTTAATTATTTTATTGTTATACAATACTGTTTTTTCTTGTTATTTATTAGCTTTTTAATTTTATCTTAACAATATTATTAAAAATAATATTGAAATTTTAATTGGTACAATTATTAAATACTTAAATTTAGAACTAAAAAATCAATTATTATTACAATATATTTCAAACTTTTTATAACTATGCAAATATGTAGATTTCATATTACAAATTTAAATTAAACCAGAAAAATATTACTTGTTTTAACTAAAACAATTAAAAAAATAAACTTAAAAACTTAAATTTATTTTAACAGATGCAAATTAAAGTACTATTTAATAATTATACTAATATTTTTGTAAATAAATTTAAAAAAACAGACATAATATAATACAAAATTAAAACTAAAATAATTATGTTAATAAAACAAAAACTTATTAAATACTATTAACAAATTATAAAATTATTTAACAAAAAATCAAATAAATATTAAGCAGTATATTAATATAATTATAAATAAACTTATAATTATTATTAATTATATTAATACAAAAAATAATAAAAAAATCTATTTTTATGTAAATTACAAAAAACTTAATAATATTATTTATAATAATAGTTATTTAATTTTACATATTCAAAAATTATTTAATTTATTTAAAAAAAAGAAATAATTTTTAATATTTATTTTAAATAATAGCTATTAACAAGTAACTATAAGTTTAATTGATAAAAAAAACAATTATTATCACAAAAAAAAATTTGAATTTAATATTATATTATTTAAATTAATTAATTTTAACCACTTTTTAACAATTAATAAAAATTGTTTATTCAAAATAACTATAAAAATTAGTAATTTTTTATTTAAATAACACTAATATTTTTTTAAAAACTTTTGATAAACCTTGTCACAAATACTCAAACAATTTAAATATACTAAATTAAAACTTAATATAAATAAATATTTTTTTTAAAAAATTAAAATTAAAATATTATTGAAAAAAATTGTATTAAAACAGATTAAAAAAATTTTTAAAATATTATGTTAATTTATTTAAATTTTTTAATTATTTTACTAACTATAAAAAAAATATCAGTTATAAATAAATTATTATATAATAATATATATTAACAAAACTTAAATTTATTAAAAAAGGCTATAAATTTCAATATTAAAATACTTAACAATTTATTAAACAATTATTAAGTAAAAAAATATTTCAACAAATAATTTAATTTTATATACAAATTACAAAAATTTAACATTACTATAAAAAAAACTAACAAATTATAAAAATGCTAAATAAAAGACAATATTATTATAATTCAAGTATAAATACATTACAAAAAATAAAAAAAAATAGTTTGTTATAAATAATACAAATATAAAAAAACAATAAAACTATTATTATATTTATATAATAAACAATTAAATATATTAATATATATGTTATTATATTAATAATTATTAATTTAAGAAAAAATTATAAAATTAAATATATAATTAAGTTAAATATTATTTTATTTATCAAATTATATTATATTAAGTAATAACAAAACAAAAAAACAGCTTTATTTAACATGTATTTAAATTCAACAATTAAATATTTTTATTGTAAAATAACAATTAAAAAAGACAAAAACTATATTATTAACCAATTATATATTTAAATATCATATAATATTATTACAGTCAAATTAATAAACTAATATATAGCAAGAAAAATAGTATTATATTACAATAAAATAATCAAAAAAGTAATTCAACTTTGATAAACGAATTAAATTAATAAGAATTTAATATGTAAGATCAGTTTCATAAATATTTTAGTTATTATTTTTTTCAAAAGATAACAAGAAAATCTAAAGGTAAAAAATACTTTATATTGTCAATAAAAAATAACACATTAATATAATTTATGTCTTATATTAGCACTTTTAAAATTTAATATTAGGTATTAAATAATATAATATTAAAAAAAAATTTAAAAATTCAGAAATGTTAAAAATTTTAGTGATAATTTAAGAAAAATATTAAAATTACTAAGAATTCCAAAAATTTTATCTTATAAAAATATGTATATATAGTGATAATATTAAAAGCAAAAAAAATAATCAGATCTTTATTAAATAATTTTAAAAGTTAGTAATTTAATATTTGAAATAAATTTTTTTTAATAAAATTTATAATTAATTATTTACTAACTAATTTTATAAATTAAAATTCATCTAATTAAAATTATTTATTTTTAACTAATATTAATAACATTTATTCAAAAAATCTAATAATACTAAAACAATAATTTATAATCATAACTATTAATAGAATATTAATTTTATACTTTATTATTATTATTATTTTTATTATTATTTATTATTTATTATTTATAATTCATTAAAAAAAGCACTAAAATTATATTGCCTAATAAAAAATGCAAAAATAAGCATAAAATTAACTTAATAATAATTGAATTGTTTATTAAAAAAATAAAAAACATTAGTTATTATATTAAAAAAATAAAACACTAAGTATTATTAGTTATTATAACTTGAATTTTTGTTTATTATATAAAAAATTCAATTACCAAAACTTTTAAATTATTAAACTTTTTAAATTTAAATATAAAATTATAATACTAATTTATAAGTTAATATTATATATATATATATTTTTTTTATTAACATTTAACAAATGAGACCTAAATATTACTTAATACAATACATCAAACTAAGTGATCTAAACTAGGCACAAATTATGCATTTTCTACACATGACCAGCCACTTGAACCAATCAGAGCAACACTATGAATCTATCATAACAGATACTATTCTATCAAAATCAGAAAGAAACAGCAAAGGTTGCAAAAACCAAAACAAACATTAAATGCCTTAGTAATACCAAGTAATCTAACCACCTTAGCCAAAAGTGAAGACAACAGATCCTGAGTAACAAGAAAAGCAGAACCATTATAAGGAATTAAGCCACATTTTTCTATAAAAGTCTTATATTTGGCCTTAACCAACCATATATCAGCATGGTGAGCAGTACCAAAATTCTAAACAAAGTCAATAATAAATTTACTCGCTAACTTAATATCATCCAAAACAGATACAGCTTCCAGATACCAATCTTTGAACAAAAAGCCTTTGCCCAAAGTGGTGTATAGCACATCATCAGAAATGCTCAAAGAAAGCATCTGCGAGATCTGAGACAAATAGAAATCTACATCAGACATAGAATGCCATTTGGCCAAATATGAAGTAAGCAGATTCTTATGGACCCCCAAATCAAATGCATATATAAAAGAGTAGTTAAAGCTCTCTACCTCTCCATAATGAAAACATAGAACACTTGGATAACTTTTGTTATACAAGTGCTTTTGCACAGCAACTGGCAAACAATAATACAATGCCTTTAAAAAATATAAGTGCAGGCCAGCCATAGACCTGCTGGTGAATCCAGCTGTCATGTGCGAATTGGGGTGCCAGACCAAAGCAGTACGAACCCAATCCACATTGCCAATCATGTTTTTGCCAATAACAGCAGAACCAGGTCCAGCCTCTTAACAAACACAATTCACTGATCTAAAAATATTTCTAGTAAAATGCTGAACATTACCAAACACTGCCACCCCATCAGCCTTAATAAACATCTCTTTAATCAAAACAAGAAGCACTAAATTCAAGCTTGTAGCAAAATCAGCCAACTTATCAGCACATTCATTATCCACAATATCCAAATGTTCTTTAATCTTACGCCAAAAAACACCAAGTCCTTTTCTTTTGATCAGATTAAAAATACCATGCCGCTCCAATCAACAATGGTTTTAGAAGTCTGAAAAAGCCAAAATTGACTCAGCAGCACAAACATCTAAGACAGCTTGACTGTCTGAATAAATTATAACAGAACTGCAAAAAAGAACACACTCTAATGCCAAAGCAATTGCTTGCAATTCAGCTAAAGTAAAAGAAACCAACCCACCAACTCTGATGCCAATATCTTGATTCACATCTGGGAAGTAAGCAGCTGTGCTACATCCCATTTTCTGCGTACCAAAATTTTTCAAAGAACCATCAGTGTAGACCTCAATAACACATAAATCGGAAGTAATGAGACTCTGTTTCAGACAAAAAATGTCATCCGAACCACCAACATCCTGCAACTTAAGTTCTATGACAGGTAGACCAACATGAAGAGAGTAAACCAGAAATTCACATGCCAAATTGAACCAACGAGAGACCAAACCATGTGGGTTAAGCCTCTTCCAACAACAAAAGCTTTTCCAGTCAAAAACCAAATCTTTTTTGGTATACAGCTGTTTGACAAAAGCAACTCCAGATCTCTTGAGTGAACGTGAAACCTCATAAAACAAATAATTACCCAAAACTGAGGACATTAGTGTTCCACCAGAAAAACAAAATGCTGTATGAGAAAAATTCCCAAAAGACATATCACAATTCAAAAAAACTTTAACAACACCAGCCAAAAAATTGTTGACTGGGCTGATATGTAATCTGACTGGACGACACAAAGAGTGAATAGGCAACCAACTCAGAACTTGCAGGTCAAAAGACCTGTAAACAAACAAGTGACCCAGAAGTCCACCAGCATTAGAGAAATTCAGCACAGAAGCTACTTTGCATTTGGCCTACAACTGTTTAAAAGATTTCAGACCATACAAAGATAGATAATGAAGAGTCTTGTTGGGAAAATTTCTTGGGAGTCCAGCCTTAAGCCTTAAATCTTTCCTAATTAACATGTCTCATTTAATACACACATTCTTAGAAAGAAAACTAAACTGAGATCTATAACTGACAATGGACTGTAATACAGCCAACACTAGATAGAGAAACTGCTTGTCCAAAATAGCTTTCTTCAAAACCAAATTAACAAAGAACCTAATATCCAAATGGGTCTTTGCCAAACTGGGCTTGGACAAACTCTCAGATAACAAATAAATTCCAAGATATCTATGAAATTTCTCTTTACAAGCAATCAAAATTAGTGAACCACTTATTGATAGTGATGCCTTACCTACTCTTTTGTTGATAGGAATGACCACAGTCTTTTTGTTATTGATAGAGATGTTGTTTATACTAAAAAAATTACTAGCAATGTCCAGAATGTATTGAGTGGCAGCTTGACTACTTCCCACCCATATTGTGTCATCAACAAAGGCACCAGCTGCCAAAAATGAAGTCAAACCATTCTGGTTTTCTAACCTGCCAGTCTTAGCAACAAACTTGGAGTCAATACAGTATTTACACAAACTCTCTTGCCTTTTGACTTCACATAAAAGGTGATCATAGAAAATCTTCCACAGCAAAAGAGAGAACACCTTACCTTGGTCAAGACTATCATGCATCCAGTATTTATCAGTTAGGCCAAAATTAATCATAACATGATTAACACAATTATTGTGAATACTCCCAAAAAATCTGATAAAACGGTGTTACCAGATGAAATTAGAGATATTATTTAACATGAAATTATCTTTATAATTCCTATCATTAATTAGCATATATTATTATTCAAATTATCACTTATTACATTAGCAAAATATCCGAAATTATTATTTAATTAATAACCCAATTTGTACAAAACACAAATGTGACTCAATTATGATGATCAATTATGCAATACCCCAAACTATGTAACATTCAAAAAGTTTGCTGAAATTTATAGAAATTTGCCGAAATAATTGATAGTTTACCAAAATATCTAATAGTTTGCAGAAATAACTTGTAGTTTGCCGAAATGTATCTTTAGTTCAGTGAAATTATAGAAAATAGCAAAGTTCAAGTTCATAAAATAGTGTTACAACAAGTTGTATAAAAAAAAAGCTTCTCTCTTTGAGAAAATGTATCTTACTTTAGATTTATAACTGAGAACTATTCCTATACACACAAAAAAAAAAAATATTAAATAAATTTGAAAAACCAAATTCTTTAATTATTGCACTTAGAAAATCCTCAAAAACCCAACTAACATTTTGAAATTGATTAGCTACCAATTTCAATAAACTGTTAGTAACTTCAGGCCTGGATAGAAAACATTTCCCTTGATAAAATTCCATTTCTTTTACATTTCCTTTATTTTCTTTATTTTTCTTATTACAATCATTAAAGTAGCTTACAGACGAGATTTTTGTAGAAGAGTTGACTTTCACAGCAAAGTAACTACACATTTTTAGTAAGCTTCCAGACAAGCAATTCCTGGGAAAGAGTTGACATTTACTACAACGTAACTACATAAAGTAACTGGCACAGAATTGGCCATTCTACTCATAAGCCCAGCAGTTCAAATTATAGGAGATAATTTGAAGATAAATTCAGTTACTGGAAGTCCAACTACTTCCTGACAATGTGAATTCACAGCAAACCAACATTAACAACATTCAAGAAAAGAGACCAAAAACCTTTGGTAACAATGGTCACACATCTTAACTTGAACCAAACTATTCTGCAAGTGGTGCCAACTCACAGAGTTGTAGGCCTTCTGCATATCCTATAAAACAAGTCACAGCTCACAATTTTTTTCTAAAGTATTTTCAACAACTAAACCAATAGCAAAAATAGGGGACTGGATAGTAGTGCCCTTGAACACGGAAAAATTGTCACCACAAAGAACATTAAACACACTGCACACTAACAAAATCCTATCAAAAAATAACTTAGAGAGAATCTTCCGAGCAGTCTCAAATAAAGCAATAAGTCTAGTATTGGTCAGAACACCCTTTTACTCATAAGGCTTAGGAATCATAAACACCCAAGCTTCCTTCCAGCATTGGAAAACAGATTCACAAACCAAATAGAGATTCAAGAGATCTAACAACATACCAAGCATGGAATCATCACAATGTTTTCAAAGCTCATTTGTAATACCAGATAAACCAGCTGTCTTGTCTTCTGGCAGATCTTTAACCATGCACACCAAATTTTCATAGCTGACAATATCCATTACCCTAGAAAAAGCTTTATCATCAACATATTCCAATGGCAGATATTGATGTTGCCATGAATCAAGAATGTTATATGGCACCACTTTTTTCTTTGTCCAATCTTCCATTATCTTGTCAACATTATTCTTAACATTAACTGGGTCCACAATCAAATTACCATCAGAAACCAGGTGATCCAGCACCACTTTCCAGAAAGAACATTCCAAAACACTATAGATCATGTGACCTTTGTCAACTGCAAAACTTTCCATCCATCTTTCAATGGCAGATCTGATGCTTGACTCCTCAGCACACAAAGATTCAGCCAGTTTGTACACATAATAAGATTTCCTTACACCAAAGAGAGCAGAACATATATGATCAGAGTTTGTATTAGAGTTAACAAAAACCTGAATAACCAATGCCTTGTCAGCATTCAAAGAGTTTCAATGTTTCAAAAAAGAGAAAAACCTGTCAGACACCACCCCATGAAAAGCTTTTGCCAACTTTGAAACCAAGATTTCCAGATTGTGAAATTTGGATGACTCTTTGGTAAACACTCTGTTATAGTCTTTGAACCATTTTTTTTTAAAAATACCATTAGCCAAAAAAGACACCACCTTGCAAACAGTGTTCCAAATTGTGTCCAGATCCAAATATCTCTTAGATGTAGCAAACTCATCAAAGAACATACAGAGGGGTATAAAAAGTATTGGACACTTAATATAATATATAAAAAAGGCTATATATAGTAATATCATTACCAATTTAAACCATAATTTTTTTTATAATTACTTATAGTTATAATCTACAAATCAACATAAATTGCGTCCTTGTAAAACACAACAGTGGATCATATGCGTATTTATAAAATATCAAACATTCTTGTCATAAAAAAATTTACTGCATCAAATGTGTCTTAGAAAAGAACTTTCTGAATACCAAAAAGAAGGGATTATTTCAGCAAAAAAGTTAGAACATACAAATAGTAAGATTTCAATGACTATTAAATGTTCATGTTCTTCTGTAATACGTGTATGGAAGTCATATGAGCTAAAAAAACTTCCTAAAAAATGAATGAGCCGACCACAAATTCTTGACAAATGTGCATGTAAACAACTCAAATATTCAATAATAGAGAATAAAGAAATCCGCCACCAAATTCTTTCTCAAATATGATTGAATTTTATTAAAGATACCAACAAATTTATTTCTATACAAACTATTCAAAATGGATTAGCTCAAGAAGGACTTTGCTCATGCATTCCTTGTCTCAAGCCATTAATTTTCAAATCAAATAAAGAAAAACATTTACAATGGGCTCGTACTTATGAAAATTGGACAGTAGAAGATTTTAAACGAGTTGTTTGGTCAGATGAATCTACATATACACAATTTAGGACTACAGGATTTGGACATATATGGCATAAACCTTCCAAAGAGTTTCATAAGAATTGTATTACAGCCACAGTTAAAAAAAGCTTTGGTCGCATGTTTTGGGAATGTTTTTTATGGATTGGTTTGGGTTCTTTAGTTCCTTTGGTTGGTCATATTACTGGAGTTATACACCACGAAACCTTGGCTAATTATGCAATTTCTACAGTAAAACTTCATGCAAAAAAAACTAAAAAAAAGTTTTTTTTTCAGGAAGACAATGCACCAATTCACACATCAAAAGTCACGTGTTCTTTTCTTACCTCTTCAAATGTTGAATTACTTCCTTGGCCAGCACAAAGTTCTGATATTACTCCAATAGAAAATCTTTGGTCATATATTGAAGTTAAAATTCGTCAATGTAATTCACAACCCTCAAATATTGTACAATTGGAACAGTGGATTAAGGAAAAATAGGATGCAATACCTGTAAATTACTATCGTAATTTGATCAAGTCTATGCCACATTGAGTTCAAGCTATTCTTGAAGCAAATGGAAGTCAAACAAAATACTAACATGTATTTTAATATAATAAAAAAAAATTAACAATTTATAAGTTAGTTCTTTTATATAACATATTATAAAAGTGTCTAATACTTTTTATACCCCCCTGTAGCAGTATTAACCACTGTAGCATTCTTAAACTCACTCCATATAACCTTATTAGCATTTTTAACATCAAACTTCCAGTGATCTCTATTAGTCTGTTTGTGAAAAGAGTTCAACTGCATATTCAAAAGTCCACCCAAACTCATGAACACAGAAACAGCATGATAATCTGTGTCAAAGTGCTCATTAACACCCAGAACATTACAGCACGAAATCGCATTAACCAAATTTGAAGACACAAAAACATAGTCAATCGTCTTAACAACATCTTTGAAATTCTTCCACATAGGCATTTTGGCCACTGAGCTTCTAGCCAATAAATTAACTAGACTCAGACTGAAACACTTTTTAAAGCTTGCACACTTGTGAGAGCCATCTTCATTGAAATCACTATCAAGAATGACAAAAGTGGACTTATTTGCAGCTTTGACAATAAAAGAGTTGATAACATCAGCCTAAGAGAAACAAATTGCAGAAAAAGCACCAGCATAGAGCCTTAGAATCGAAACAGAAAGTCTATTCCTAAAGAGCAACTTAATAGAGATAAGATGACCAGGTACCTCAGAGACCTTACACACATGTCTTGTCAAAAAATTGTTCATAACTATAGCAACATCCAAGCCCAAGTATCCAGAATTCAAACCTGAGATAAACACTCAAACACTACTAAATTTGTTAGCAATCCAAAGATGGATCTTTCCTTTCAGCTTTGTTTTTGTAAAAATTGAAACCAAATTGTTCATATCCTTATGCCAATGCATGATATCATCCTGTTTCACAGGATTGTTCATTTCTTTAATATTACAGGTGGCAACTTTCCAAACTAGATTACTCATTGAGAAGAAAGTTGTAATACCAATGTTATGGTTTAAGAATTTAGCAAAAGAATCATAAAAATAATATAAACTATTCAATCATAATATAGTGCAGTAATAATCTTAGAAAGGTAATGATTAACATAGTAGCAAACACCATCTCGCAATAGTGGCAAGCACCAGTTTACAATAGCAGCCAACACCAACTGGTGATAGCAACAAACACCAGGTTAAAATATCAAAAAGAAAGTATTACAATGTGTTTTCTCGTAGAACTACAAACATGTATATATACAGTAGCTTTAATATTGAGAAAAAAAATCAAGTAATAAAAATCATAACTTATCAAGCAATAAATCTAATTTATCCAACAAACTCCACTTTAAATTGTATCTTTAAATTAAATATCCCAAGAAACTTTTAAATCAAAAAAAAATGAAAAAGAATATTTAAAACTGAATTATCACAACCCTAAAGTAGTAAGAAACTCACTTGTGTTAATTATTGAATAAAACTATCATTTATCAGTTGAATTCTTTGGAAGAATAATCCCTGATCAAGATTATTCACATTGTTACTAATTGATAAAAGCTTTATTGTGAGAATTAGGAAAAGCACTAAAGACCATTAATATTCCATGTTTCTAGATTAGAGAAACACATTAGGCAATTGCAAGAATAGCTTCAGAGAAGACCCCAGACAGCAAGTAGATTTCAGTTCAGCCTCTGAGAAGGAATACAAAAATACACACAACAATTAGGAATTGAAAAATAACTTACATCATGACATTAAAGAGAAAGCCTTTAGTATAACAGTGACATTATCACACAAATAGAATTGAAGAACTCACAAGAGACTAATTGCAATTAAAATGGGATATTGGCAATTAAATATAACAAGAAAACTATCCCATAACATTTGGTGAACCCTACAAAGAAAGAAAATCAAAAAGGAAATAATAATTAGCAATAATTCATTGCTAAAAAGGAAGAGACAAAAGTGGTGACAAAAACTTTTAACCTTACTGTTCTTGAATTCTGCCATGCTATTTACACACAAAATCAAAGTGATCTTGAATTACCAAAAGAATGTTGTTCAGCAGAATCTGCCCTTACTTATTATATCAACGCCAGAATAAATTATTATATAGGAAAAGAAGAAAAACCACATGATGTAAAACTTGGATTATATAGAAAATTATCACAATACACTACAAAAGAAGTAGCAGTAATAGCCACAACTATTGTCAAAATCTATTGAGAAATTGAGCAATACACCAATGAAAATTTTCTAATATCCACAGGAAACACTAGGGAACATGCCAACAAAACCAAAAAAAATTCAGAAACTAATCAGGAAAGTAACCAGCAAAAACTAGGAACACCTGCTCAAACACCAAAAAAAACTGTCACTCAATCAATAAAGAAACAACGTATTTATTCACCAGAAAATAAATCATATTATTTTTCACCAGAAAATAAGATACAAATTTCATTAGGAGCTGCATCATCATTAACATTAACTCCACAAATGCCAAGAACTCCTAGTTATACTGATAAAATTAAACAATGTAACTGAGGAGACATACCAATTACAGGAGGATATTCATCACTATTCCAAAACCCTCTTTTTCAGCCAAAATTCAGAATGGGGTTTGAAAACCATGAAGAGAAGTCTGAATCGGAATCCGAAAAAGAGACCAGCAAAAAAACAATCACAAGACTGGTCATTGGAACAAGCAGCCAGTCCAGAAACCAAAAAACTCATGATCAAGAGAAAGAACTGGATATAAAGGAAGCCACCTTTAGGAACACTCAAGGAAATATCATCCTACTTTCTTTTAGACCAATAAGCCCACCAGCAGAAAACGGTGACAAAATGGCCACACCATACATTGCAAGACTAACAGATTTTTCAGGAAAGGAAGAAGAAACAGACGTGCACACGTGGCTTAGAGAAGCACAAAAAGCCATCCAGACAAATAACTGGAACAACCAAAGAGCAATTCAAACATTACCTTTCTTCCTGAAAGGCACAGCCAACTTGTGGTATTAAAGCCTGGAAACAAAACCCATGAGCTTTGCCGAATTTAAAAATGCACTTCTGGAGTATTTTAGTGACCCAAATGCCATAATCTAACTACAGAACAAATTTAATACTATCAAGCAAGGTAACAGTAAAACTGTTACCCAATACCTTGCTCAATTCAATCAAATTCACCGTCAGATTGAAGTGATTGAACAAGGATACTACACTGATCTTCAGGTTTTAAATCAGTTTATTAGAGGATTAAAAAGCAGCATTTTAAGAAGAGTATGTCCTGCTTACCCTAATTCCTTACCAGAAACCATTACACTCGCCAGAGCTTTTGAATTGGCTGAGAAAAAAGCTAACCATAGTCAAATAATTAACATGATAATAGAGGAAAATAAGACAAAAACATTAGAGAAAAGAGTAATACAATTAGGAAAGGAACTTTCTAAGAAAATAGAAAGTTATCTCATCCTAGATCCAAGAAGAAATATGTACTAACCATCCCAAAGATGCAGCCAGGAAGTCAGTGACAGTCAAAATAATTGCTCATCATGCCAGGAATTCAGAACAGAAATGCGCACCTGCCATTTTTGCAAATGTGTAGGACATTTGATTAGTCAATGTCAAACGCAAATGATGCAAAAAGCATGCGAAAATAATTATTATGCACCACCCCAAATACCCAGAAACCAGTACACACCAATACCATGCCAATATCCCACCATGTATCAAAATCAAGAAACTTACCAGCAACAGCCCATGATAGTCAACCCAAATTGGCATTCTGAGGCCCAAAATCAGCCCATGTGGAATCAGAACGTGTTGGTCCAGAAGGATCCAAACCGCACCAGAACCAATCAGCAAACCAATCCAAACTACCCAAATTATTAACAAACTTATCTTAATATACTGGAAAATCTAATCATCGGAAACAATAATGGTAGAAACATAAACAGAACCAAAAATTTCTCCAATAAATTGAGCCAGACAATACCACCAGCAGTTGCCACCAAAGATAGCAGCCTCACAGCTATTTTTTCTTTTGAATTAGAGGAAAACAAGGCTATGTTCAGTGGAGCAGCATTGGACAAAAAATGCCCAATCACTGCTATGTATATGGAAGCCACTGTAAACAATATCCCAATCAAACTTATCTTAGACAGTGGATCTGCTAAAAGCATCATAATGCTTCAACTTGTAAACCAACTGGGTTTCAAAGTTGATTGTGCTGTGACATCCCAAATCATAACAGCTGATGGAAGTACAAAGCTGCCTCATGGCAAAATTGACTCATTCCCTTTCAAAATTAATGGCATAGTAATACCTACAAAAGTATTAGTAATGAATGCTACACAATATCAAGCATTAATAAGGAATAACTGGCTAACAAAAGCCAATAACACCCTAGACTAGACCACCCAAGAGCTTCTGATCAATTATAATGGCCACCAGGCCAGAATTCCAGCCACTTGTGGCCATTTCCAAAAACCCAGTGCTAACCAAAGACCTACTTTTGAATTTGAAGAAAATCCAGCACTACCAGCCATCAAAACCTATCAATTCTTTTGGACTGATGACCAAAAAACAAGACTACCAGCCATACTAATGTGAATCAGCAAAGAAAGATCCAAATGGAACCAGATAAGTCCATGAAAAAACCACCAGTGATGCAGACCAAAGCTAGAATGCTTGGTTTGCAAGAAGAAACTCTCGTCTATGACTGCGTGTAGTGCACCAAACAAAGACCCAAGAAACCCTACCCACTACTATTGTAACCGTTGTAACAAAGAAAAATACAGTTACCCAAAAAGACATGGAAAATGGAATGCAGAACTGTGTCTCGCTTGTGGAGAACCATTACCAAGAGGGTGTGACTGAAATGATATACCAGGCAGAGGAGGAATGTGTGATGCAACTTGCCAATACACAATCTTCATCTGTGACTGAATAAAAGGAGGAATGCTATTTGAAGCAGCATTCAACAGAATGTTAAAAAGACTACAGCACTACTCACATGACGAGGACGAGTTGTACAACACCGCACATGCCAAAATAAAAGAAGAAACTGCCAAAGAAATACAACGTTGGAAAGAGTTAGCTGAAGTAGCCAACGAAGTTGCCAGCTACAACATGTTCAACCCAGTGGACAAATTCCAGGACTACTACTAACAACTATGTCTCACTCGACAAAAGCAAGAACAATACCTCGCCCAAATCAACACTTACCTCTGCAAAAACTGTCTTATTCCATACCAAAATCAGTGCTGTGAAGAGTGTCAAGATAAAAAGAACTTAGAAAAAAAAATGGAAATTGAGAATCAGCAGTCTCAAAATCAATCAATAAATCAACAAGACTCACCTGATGGTCCCAAGTCAGAAAAATTTGTAGCCTATATTAACCTAAAACAGGTAATCAATATCTGATACTTTGACAACAGATATTTAGGAATAATACCCGAAAGAGTCCATCCAACTGATGCCAAATTTGATCTATATTATCTGGAAGACCAATCCACAATGTTACCACCCAGGAGCATTACCAAAATCGACCTAAAAATAGTGGTTGAAATTCCACCAGAAATAATGGTTCAAATAGCATCACAATCAAGCCTTGCGAAAAAAGGAATAAGCATTTAAGAAAGAGTAATTGACTCTGAATATACTGAAAATTTGATGGTTTTGCTACAAAACAATTCAAAAAAGTCTTATATTATTGAATCTAAGGAAAAGATTACACAAGCAATTTTCCTACTATTGGTAAAAATTGGGAAATTTGTGCTAGTGGAAAATCATGAGAAATTGTCACAAACAATGAGAGAAATTTTTGGTTTTGAATCGACAGAAAAAAAAATTGAAGCGAATTTTGCTAAAACAATAGAGGAAAAAAATGAAGTAATTAAAACTGAGCAGTCCATTATGCTCCTACCATATGGAAAATCAGAAATAAAAATAAAAAGAACTATTAAAGAAAAAGATCTAATATTTGAGCCCTACCCAGAAACTTGCCAACAGTTTCTCATAGGACTTACTAACTTTTTTATTCCAGTTGATAAAGCTCAATGGATAAAAATTTCTATCACAAACACCACAGAAAAACCTGTCTATATTCTGGAAGATACTATCATTGGATACCTTGAAACAGAGCTAGAAAATGCGTTAACACCACAAGAAATTTTAAATTTTCTAGAAATTGCCCTCTACTGTGAACTCACTTCAATAAATTGACAACAACTGTTGGAATGCTATCAATTTATGACAGAAGAATTGACCAAATTAAACATTGGAACAATGGATTCTGACCAACAGTAACAATTAAAAACATTAATTTTAAAATACTCTGATATATTTTCACAAAATGGCGAATTTGGAAGAACCAACTTGGTTCAACACCAAATCCCCACTGGAGATGCCAGACCTGAAAAACAACGCGCTTATTGTGTCCCACCAATGGAGCATAATTTTATCAGAGAAGAAGTTCAAAGCATGTTGGAAAAAAGAATAATACAACTATCAATGAGCCCATGATTCTCACCAGTTATTTTAGTAAGGAAAAAGAATGGAAAAATTAGATTTTGTGTCAACTATTGCAAACTAAACAGCAAAACAACCAAAGACTCATATCCAATACTGTTAATTGACAAAATTTTCGACATTTTTGGAAGAGCAAAATGGTTTTCTACACTGAACTTGACCAGTGAGTATTGGCAAGTGGAAATGGACCCAAAAGACAGGCATAAAACAGCATTTACAACACAAAATGACAATTATGAATTCAATGTAATGCCATTTGGATTAACAAATACTCCCGCAATATTCCAAAGACTAATGAATGTAATTTACTTCAGAATCCTGTGGCAATTTGTTGTTGTCTACTTGGATGATACAAATGTTTTCTCGTCAAAATTCACGGATCATTTCCAATATTTACAACAAGTTTTTAAGAAATTGAGACACACTGGACTTAAACTAAATCTAGAAAAATGTTTCTTTGGAAAAAATGAGCTAGCATTTTTAGAACATGTAATTGGAAAAGATAAAATAAAACCAGATTCATCAAAAATAGACAAAGTGAAAAATTTTCCAATACCTCGAAATGTTTTAGAAGTTAAAAGCTTTTTAGGACTCACATCTTACTACTGCCGCTTTGTAAAAAACTTTTCAAACATCACCAAACTCCTTAATTACCTACTATCCAAAAATGTGAAGTTTGAATGGACTGAAGCACAACAAAAAGCTTTTGAGTATCTTAGACAAAAGCTTATTGAATTACCAATAATGATCTATTCGAATTTCAACAAGAAATTTATTTTGGCCACAGATGCCTTTGGAACTGGACTTGGAGCCATTCTGTCACAAAAAGATGATAATAGAAGAGAATGTGTAATCGCTTATGCCAGCAGAAATCTCAGTATGGCAGAGCAAAACTACGCAGCACATGAACTTGAATGCTTAGCAGTAGTCTGGAGTTGTGTTCACTTTAACACATATTTACAGTACCAACTCTTTGAGATTACCACAGATCATAAAGATTTGGTCTGGTTAAATAACAAGAAAGCGCTAAAAAGAAAATATGTCAGATAGTCACAAACATTAGCACTATATGATTATATTATCAAATACAAAAAAGGTACCAAAAATGCTAATGTTGACTGTTTATCAAAAATAAGACACACATAAAAATCATCAACTCACTTGCCACAACAACAATGAACAAACACTTTTACAAAAACCTCAGCCAATACTTGGAAACACTACAAATAGACAAAGAAATGCCAGTAAAAGAGCTAATTAAGCTCCAAAAATTAGCAAAACACTATTTCATCCAAAATCACATACTTTATTACTGAAATCAACAAAATCCAGATAATCCATTAAGAGTTATAATTATGGATGAAAAAAAAACTATCTTATTTAACATGCACTCAGATATTCATTCAGACCACTTTGGAAAAACAACAACCATTCAACATGCAACTAGCCATTACTATTGGCCAAAAATGAGTTCAGACATAATCTAATACATAAAAAATTGTGACCCATGCCAACAAAGAGGAGGAGCAAAAACAACGGAATTATTAAGACCAATAAAAGTTGGACAGCCATTTGACAGAATTGGAATTGATTTAGTTGGACTCTTACCAATAACAACAAGAAACAACCATTATATTGCAGTAGCTGTGGACTATCTTACCAAATGGCCAAAAGCTAGAGCTATTAAAACAGCTGATGCTATTTTCATAGCTCAATTCGTACATGAAGACTTAATTTGCCAGCATGGATGTCCACAAGAATTGCTATCAGATTAAGGCACACACTTCATAAACAGCACCTTAAAAGAACTTAGCCAAAAATTTGGAATCAAGTGACTACTATCATCATCATACCACTCACAAACAAATGGATTAGTTGAAAGATTTAATTGCACATTATGTGAATCACTGGCAAAAATTAGTAATGAATATAAAAAAAAATGGGATTTGTTCATACTAGCAGTACTACTAGCATATAGAACAGTAAAACAAGATACTACACAATTCACATCATTTAAACTAGTTTATGGAAGAAAAGCCACATTACCAGTTGAACTTACTATCCCAATTTATCCTAGTGACACTATCACTAAAGCAACATTCCAGGAAACATTACTTAGAAGAACATATGAATTAATGGAAACTTTAGAAAACAAAAAAAAAAGCAGCACAAAATATTGAACAATCACAAAAACAACAAAAAGTGAGACATGATAACCAGTTACCAGATAATATAATTAGCTACAAAATTGGAGATAAAGTATTGTTGCATCGTACAAAAATGGAAAAACAATGGAGTAGAAAATTTGATCACAAGTGAGATGGATCATTTTATATTTACGAAATACTTGGAAATGGAGCATACAAGCTAAGACTAGATGATAAAATATTAAGAAAAGCAGCACATGGTAACCAGCTAAAATTCTATTATAGTAAACCAGTAATAACAACAAAGACACCCAAAGTTGGAACACAATTATCTTTAATTCTACCAAAACAAATTCCATGAGATTTAGAACTAATAGTTTTAATTGAACATTATTCAAAAAGATAATTAATCTTAGATCACAGCAAAAATGATTTAACAACCATAAAAACACATGCAAAAGATTCCAAAATAGCAGTCAAAATTAAAACAATGATACTTATTCCAGAAAACATTAACAATATAACTCAACAATCAGTTGAAAGCTTACAACAATTAAAATCCGATCTGAAAATCACAGTTAATAGTTCCAAAATAACATACATAAAAAGAACAATAGAAAATCTAAAAACAAAAAAAGAACATAATTTTGAACCATATAATATTACTAAACATAACAACAAATTTATCAGCAAAGTTATTGAAAAATTAGAGATAGCATTGGGCAATACATTAATAATAAAAGAAATAGAAATAAGTAAATTAACACCAGACACATTTAGCAACTTAAAAACAAAATTTCTCATTAACTACTGTTATTATTAACTAGGAAAGCACTTGAACATACAAACATTATACTCAAAAGACTCAATTAGAGTGTTTAACAAAACAACTATCCAATTATTAGAACTTTTTATTGGAAAAACCAACACTACATTCCATTCAAAAACAGTTTACAGAATTTTCAAAGCATTTGAAAACTGTCACAAACTATTGTTGGACCCAACCATAAACATAATAACAACCAACAGTATTGGACGACTTACCAACTCACAATTTCAAGAATTACAACAACAAATTAATAACACAGTATTGAACTACTATAGTAACTTAGAATTTAATGAAGAAATTAACTTCAATTTCGACGGAGCTCAATCTTAAAAGAAGGGGATAATGTTATAGTTTAAGAATTTAGCAAAAGAATTATAAAAATAATATAAACTATTCAATCATAATATAGCACAGTAATAATCTTAGAAAGGTAATGATTAACATAATAGCAAACACCATCTTGCAATAGTGGCAAGCACCAGTTTACAATAGCAGCCAACACCAACTGGTAATAGCAGCAAACACCAGATTGAAATATCAAAAAGAAAATATTACAATGTGTTTTCTCGTAGAACTACAAACATGTATATATACAGTAGCTTTAATATTGAGAAAAAAAATCAAGTAATAAAAATCATAAATTATCAAGCAATAAATCCAATTTATCCAACAAACTTTACTTTAAATCATATCTTTAAATTAAATATCCCAAGAAATCTTTAAATTAAAAAGAAATGAAAAAGAATATTTAAAACTGAATTATCACAACCCCAAAGTAGTAAGAAACTCACTTGTGTTAATTATTGAATGAAACTATCATTCATCAGTTGAATTTCTTGGAAAAATAATCCCTGATCAAGATTATTTACATTGTTACTAATTGATAAAAGCTTTATTGTGAGAATTAGGAAAAGTGCTAAAGACCATTAATATTCCATGTTTCTAGATTAGAAAAACACATCAGGCAATTGCAAGGATAGTCTCAAAGAAAACTCCAGACAGCAGATAGATTTCAGTTCAGCCTCTGAGAAGGAATACAAAAACACACATAACAATTAGGAATTAAAAAATAACTTACATCATGACATTAAAGAGAAAGCCTTTAGTATAACAGTGACATTATCACACAAATAGAATTGAAGAACTCACGAGAGACTGATTGCAATTAAAACGGGATATTGACAATTAAATATAACAAGAAAACCATCCCATAACACCAAACTTGCACCAAGACTATCCACTTTGGCTAAAAGCCTCAGAACCATTTTTATCAAACACTTCATCCTGTCTTCCAGCTTTGATACTGAAGACATATCAAATGACACTGCTCTCGCAACAGCCACACTACCAGTGGATGCACCCAAACTCTCACTCATCACTACATCTGCCCCTTAATCCTGTGATAAAAAAGTTACCAATGGCTGACGCCTAAGACTCAGCTGGGAAACTATTGGCCCAAGTACATCCAACTTCTTAGCCAGCTTGTCCACCTGCTCTGTAAGGCTGGCAAAACTGCACTCAAAAATGACAAACCTATCATTGATTCCATTCACAACTGGTAGGGATGACTTCATTTCCAAAGAGGAGCCAACATTAGCCAAAATCTTTTGACTAAAGAGAGGAGAAAAAGAAGACCCACCAACAACCTTCACCCAGGAGAGACCACCAAAAGAAACCAGATAAGTGATAAGAGCCTGTTTCTTTTTATATATATTGGCCAGGTGAACCCAATCTTAAGGAGTCACCACCCATTTCCCATGAATGTCAGAGAGACCCCCCAATAAACAGAAATCAGAAATATGATCATATTGTTTACATTTGATGCAACAAGCCAAAAAAAGACCAGTTCAACACAAATTCACACTTTTAAAAACAGGCAGAGAACCAATGGCTGCCAATTTGGATGTCTTATTACTGAAACAAATTACAGCACACCTATCACAAACATATGTTGTCGGATTATGGCTGATAAAACAAGTTTTCTCACCATAGGACGCCAATAAGCCAAAAAGATCATGAGCAGTAGTGCTAACAGATAGTGTATATAGCAATGCTTAATATTGGTTTCTTAATACTCATATTTGTTTGTTATTAACTGCCTTTGCCATACAAATGGAGTCTTTTCCCATGAGAACAGACCACTCAACTGTGACCAAATTAGCTATCTCAGAAGACTCAAACTCTACCAAAGCTTTTTGCCATAGGCCAATCAGTTGCATTTTAATTGACACAATTTTGCCGAATTTGGAAAAAACAGATTCTACTGCCAATTTGAGAAGATTGACAGGAATCTCTTTAACAACAATTTTCTGATCTAAATGCTTGTTTACCTACCTAACATTATTATTAACTAAGATTTTCTCACTGACAGCCAAATTTCTTGCCTTTTTCAAACTTCTTTCAGAAGTGAATGAAAATCTGATAATTCCTGAGAATTTTAAGGGAGTAGAAGCCTCCCCAAAACCATCTATTTGATAAAAAATCTTTTTGATCATAATAAGTTTATCACTATTAGTTTTTTCAGATACAGCAGATAGCTCAACATCTAATGTGATCAATTTTACTGGCTCGAAACTTCGTTTTTCTGGGGCACGTGACTTGGCAGATGACAGCTAATTGGGTCCAACAAATTTAGGTGCTGGTGTTACCAGAGGTTTTTGGTCTCTTTTCTTAATAGTTATTGATGCCTGTTTGCTGTAAATTCACATTTTCTGGATGTGGTTGAACCTTCAGTAACTGAATTTATCTTTAAATTATCTCTTATAATTTAAACTGCTGGACTTATGAGTAGAATAGCCAATTTCTTGCCAGTTACTTTATGTAGTTACATTGTAGTAAACATCAACTCTTTTCCAGGAATTGCTCATCTGAAAGCTCACTAAAAATGTGTAGTTACTTTGCTGTGAAAGTCAACTCTTCTACAGGAATTTTGTCTGTAGGTTACTTTAATGATTATGATAAGAAAATAAAAGAAAATAAAAAAAATAAAAAAGAAATTGAATTCTGTCAAGGAAATCGTTTTCGATTCAGACCTGGAGTCACTAACAGTTTATTGAAATTGGTAACTAATCAATTTCAAAACATTAGTTGGGTTTTGGGGGATTTTCAGATGCAATAATTAAGAAGTTGATTTTTGAATTATTTGATATTTATTTCGTTTTTGTGTATTGAATTGATTCAAATTAAGATATCTAAAAGGTAAGATATATTTTCTCAAAGAGAAAAGCTCTTCTTTTATACAACTTGTTGTAGTACTAGTCTGTGAACTTGAACTATTTTTTTTACTATGATTTCAACAAACTAAAGATATATTTCGGTGAACTTATAAGTTATTTCTACGAACTATTGAATATTTTGGTGAACTGTTAATTATTTTGGCGAATTTACACAAATTTCAGCAAACTTTTGAATATTAACTGGTTTGAGGTATTGTGTAATTTTGATTGTCCTAATTTCTATAATACAAATTGAATTATTAATTGATTGGTAATATTCGATAATTTGATTGAATAATAAGTGATGATTTGAAACAATAATATATGCTAATTAATGATAGGAATTATAAGGGTAATTTTATGTTAATTAATATCTCAAATTTTGGTTGGTAACATAACCTCCTCCTCAAGACTGAGCTCCATCAAAGTCCAAGTAATATCTATATGTTCCAGATAGTAATCCAAAATTACTGAAGAAATTTGGTCTGAAAATTGTTGAAATTTCAGTTCTGTGAGTTTTCCAATATATTGAATCTTCAGTGGTTGTAAAATTGGGTTTTGTAGGATATTTTCACAAGTGTGAAATAGATCATAAAGCCTAAAAGCTGCTCTAAATTTGTAGCAACTGTTTATTGGTCCAGCTGTTGTCTTGAATTCGTTATGAAGTTGTTTCTGAATAGCTTCTTTTGTAAGATTGGTTGTTATAAGTTCCAGTTTTTGTTCATGCAGTGTTTTTTCAATGTGAAAATATCTATAAATTGGAGGGTATTCACTGTTTTTTTCATTAAGACACTGTTGAAATTTTTGTTGAATTGTGGCATTTGGTGGAATGTCAATAGGTAAGAACAACAAATTTTCTTTCAAAGCAAGCTTCAAAAGTTCTGGTAAGTAAATTCTATAATAACTTCTAGTGTTCTTTTTATAAGAGTGATATTTTCATGATTTTGGAGATAAAGTTGTGGCTATTTTTGTTTGAGTATAATTAATATGTTTTTCTGTAATAGTAATAGATAATTCAGGTATTGTTTTTAAAGCTGACATTAGTTTCTGGAATAATTGTTAAATGTTTTGTGGAATAGTCATTATACTGATTTTTAAGAACTAACAGTTTTCCTATGTGAAATTATTTTTGGGTATATAGATTTTTATGTTATTTTTGTAGAATTGTTTCCGAATTTTTATAAGAGAAACTATAGTGATTAAGTGTTCAAGTTGGGCTGTTATTCAATGACAACTATTGGTTTTAAGTTTTGGGGAATATCTTTGGGATTAACTAAAGAGAAATGTGTACCAATCTGTGGAATTGATGGTTCAGGATGTGTTCTGGAGTGATAATGTTTCAATCAATCTCCATGTGCAACTTTTGCTAGGATTTTGTCATCAAGTCTTAACTTGTATGATCCATTTCCTAAGATTTCGTAAATAAAGAATGGTTTATCCCATTTATGTTCAATTTTCCACTCCATTGTTTTTTAGCTTTAGTTCTATGTAGGAGAACTTTATTTCCAACTTTAAATTTGTTGGTAACTGGTGGCAGCTTGTTGTCATGCCTCTCTTTTTGTTGAATTTGTGAGTGTTCTATGTAAGTTGCTGCTATTTGTCATTTTTCTTCTAGTGTGCTAAGAAGTGTATAAGCTTTTCTTTGTAATGTTTCTTGGAAGTTGTTTTCAGTAATTGGTTGTAGAAGTCTGAGAATCTGGTGAGATTTGTTCTGTGTGTTAAAAGCTATATTAACTGGAACTGTGAATTGTCCAATTGAACCAAAACCTTGGGTTCCTTTATTGCTTTTTCCTAATTGTTCTCTTTGATTGACTAATTGCAAACCCAAAATGTTGATTAAGAGTAGGTAAATAGCTTGGACAATTTTTTCAGCATGTTCAATCTTGAATGGTTTGTCAGTTTTATTTTGAAGCATCACTGTGATGTCTCCAGTATATTCAGCATCAATAATTCCTCCTTTTACATTAATTCTTTTGCTTGCCAGGGAGGATCGGGAGGCAATTTGTATCATTGCTCCTGGTGGAATTTCAAAGGCAATTTTTATATTAATTTTTGTAAAGGATTTTGGTTAAAGAATGAGGGTCTCTTTTTCTGAGTATCTTAGATCATATCTAGCATTAATCTCATGGGCTTTCTCAGGCTTGATTCCCTGTCTTTCATTGTTAAAATATTTGAGTATTATGGCAGACTGATTTTTGGTAAGGTAAATGGGAATTACTGGGATTTTTTCCTCTTGGGTTCTGAATTCAATTTTGTTCTGGTCATTTTCGATTGGTAGGGGAATACTAAGGGCATAGCATTCAGAACACCACTGTTTATTACAAGGGATTATGTATTCCTCGCATAGTCTAATGTTTATTTGCTCTAGTCATTGAATTTGAACTTCTTGGGTTAGGTAGGTGTGACTTGTGATTTGATGATAGACTTCTACTTCATCTTTATAATCAAATCCAGCTAATTCCATGGTATACTCAATGTATTCAGCTTCTTTCATTTGGTGGTATTACTAGTAGAATTTTAGCTATTAATTAGCATGAAATTACTCTTATAATTTCTATAATTAATTAGTATATTAATATCATTTCAAATTATCATTTATTATTTAATCAATTATCACATATCACAATTCAATTAAAATAATCTAATTAATATAACAGAAAGTAGGATGATCAAATTACACAATATTTTGAACTTTATAACATTCTAAAATTTGCCGAAATTATGAATAGTTCATCCAAATTAATTAATAGTTCAGCAAAATAATTTGTAGTTCATCAAAATGTATCTTTAGTTTGCCGAAATTTGAGCAAAGAGAAAAAGTGCAAGTTCATAAACTAGTACTATAACAAGTTGTATAAAAGAAGAGCTTTTCTCTTCAAAAAAATGTATCTTCTCATAGTACTTTACCATAGTATCTTACTTCAGATATCTTAAATTGAAACAAATCATCTTTTATAAAATCAAATAAAAATTAAATATTTGAAAACCAAGTTCTTAAATTATTACACTTAAAATTCTCTCAACACAACTAACGTTTTAAAATTGATTAGCTACCAATTTCAATAAACTGTTAATGACTCCAGACCTGAATAAAAAATGTTTCTCTTGATAAAATTCTATTTCTTTTACATTTCTTTTATTTTTCTTTTCTTTTCTTATTACAATCATTAGGGTAGCCTACAGACAAGATTCCTGTAGAAGAGTTGACTTTCACAGCAAAGTAACTACACATTTTTAGTAAGCTTCTAGATGAACAATTCCTAAAAAAGAGTTGACGTTTACTACAATGTAACTACATAAAGTAACTGGCAAGGAATTGGCTGTTCTACTTATAAGCCCAGTAGTTCAAATTACAGGAGATAATTTGAAGATAAATTCAGTTATTGGAGGTTCAACTACTTCTAGAAAACGTAAATTTGCAACCAACAGACAGTTACAACATTCAAGAAAAGAGACCAAAAACCTCCAGTAACAGTAAACATTTTTTTGGGTGGCTCTATTGATTAAAGCCATTGCTAAGTCAAAAATCATTTCAGCATCATGTAGGTAATGGTATAGTTTGTTGAGAGCACTGTTGTATGCTGCATCAAATGGTGTTCCTCTTCTCACTTTTTTTGAAATTGATAGAGCATATTGACAGGTTTGATCACATACTCCTCCTCTTATTGCAACATCAATCCAGTTGTATTCTTCTGGTAACATATCTCCACATGTAAGACAGGGAGTGTTGTCCCATTTTCTGCTTTGTTTAGGGTATCCAAATCGTTCTCTGTGGCAAGCTTTACAAAAGTAGCAGGTGCAAGTTTTGTATTTTTTTTCTGGAGAAATACAGGCTCTCATAGATGAAAACTTTTTTTTGCAATCTTTGCATTTTAGTGGAATGTATGGTGGTTCTTTTTGTGGTTCTAGTGTAGAATATCTAACTTTCTTCTATCCTCTTGATTTTTCAAAAATCTCTTGTTCTGTTTCTTCAGCCCAATTGGATATTGATCCAAAAGCCATGTAGGTTTTAGTAAGTGACATTTCTTTCTCCTCTTCAAATTCAAATACTGGAGCTTTTTTTGATCGTTTGTTAAAAGTACTACAAGTAGCAGGTACTATGGTGTATTGTCTTTGGTATGAGATTTTTAATTCCTGAGTTTCCCAATTTAAATTTGCATTGGCCTTAAGAAGCCAATCATTTCCGACAAGAGCTTGGTATTAGGGTGTATCCATGACCAATACTTTGACTAAAATGATGATTCCATCAATTGTAAAGGAGAAATTATCAATTTCTTCTACTGGCATTTTCTTCATACTGTCTGCAGTAACAATCACAGTTTGGGCAGGCCTGTCAACAGTTCGTTGAAGCTATTGTATTAATTAATAGGTAATAATGCTTTCAGCAGATCTACTATCTAGAATCAAATGGATTGGTTTTTCTTCTACTTCTGCTTCGGTATACATAGCTGTAATTGCCTTTTGCTCATTGGCTGTTGCATTGCTAAGCAAAAATGGTGATTCATTTTCCTCAAATTCAAAAGGAAATATGTCAGAAAGGTTGGCATTTTCAGCAATTTTGGCAGGTGGAATGGTGTAATTAGAAGGGTTTCGTTTTGGTGCTACAGCTTCACTTTCAAAAAGTGCAGTTTGCTGAAAATTCAATTTTTTGGGCATGGTGAGGTAGCTGGGTTGAGTGTAATAGTAATGAGATCTCTGTTGAACTGTGTTTCAGGGAACCAATTGATTATTTGGGTTGAATTTGTTATTGTTAGTTGAGAACTGATTTTGCAGTAAAAATTGGTTTTGTTGCTCCAATCTTCGGGCAGATACTTGATATAGTTGTGAAAGTGGTTGTTGATATTGCTGTTGAATTGGCTGAAAAGCAGATTGATGATATTTATTTTGGTATTGAGGTCTTGGTGAATAATAAGTAGGTGGTAGTTGGTAATAAGATTGCTATTGTTAAGAGTAACATCAATTACTCTTATTTTGTTGGTCTCATTGTAATTTTCTGCAATCTTGTTTCCAATGTTCTGGAATTCTACAATAATGACAATTTTGAATTTGGTTGTTGGATGGTAGTCTGAAGTTGTTTTGATTGCATTGTTGTGGGGTTTGGTATTTTTATGGTTGTTATAATTGCTGTGGCTGCTGTTGTTGCTGTTGATTGGTAAAGTAGTTTTCAACTTTTTTGGTTAATTGGTCAATTTTTTTTTCAGCTGCTAAGCTGGTTTCTCCAATAGCCAGGTTAACAAGTTTGGTATGGTTGGCTTTTTCCATGGCTATTTCATAGTTTTTCGCTTGTTGAATAGCAGTGGCTAAATCTTCTGGTACATGTGAGCAAATTTTTTTGATAAGTTTGTCTTTTAGTCCAGTAATGAATTGATTTAAGATTTGTGCATTGGAGTAGTATTCATTGGTTTCCAATTGGCGAATTCTTCTAAGCAGTTTGTTGAATTTCCCAAGATAGGTCATAACTGATTTACTTGGTTCTTGCTTGATATTTTGGAACCAATTTCAAAGAATAATGGAAGTGTTATTGTTAGTAAACTGTTCTAGAAAAGCAGTTTTGAATGCTTCCCAGTGTTCTAGTGGGGCTTCTAAGTTTTCAAACCATTTACCAGCCATTTATTGTAAGAAGTATGGATTTGTTTTTAATATTTTGGCAGTGTTCCAACCATTTACATCTCTTGCTTTTGAGACTTTGTCAAGCCATTCTTGAGGACTAGTTTCACTGTCTTCTTTTGTGAACTCAGGAATTTTTGCGATATATGTGGAGGCCATTTTTTCTTCGTTTTCTGAGTCTTCTGTTTTTTGTTCTAATTTGGTCTCTTTACTTCAATTTTCTGCTAAGTAGTCAATAAGGTTTGTGCTGGTTAATATTGGTTCTTGTTGTTGAATAGGACTTTTGGATGACTGAAAATCTTCTATTCTTGAAAACCGAATAAGTAGTGAGCTTGGTGTTTGCGGTTGGGCAAGTAAAGCTGAAAATAGTGTGATTAAGAGTGATAATTTAAAGCTGGTTTCTTGTTCTGGAGTTTGTAAATGTTTGGCAGTGGTTTTTGGTGTATTGGGAGTAGTTCTGAGTTTTTGTTTCCTTTTTTCTTTTTCTTCTTCTGTTTCCAATTCAAAACTAAGAAAAAATTTCTGTTTCACTAAGTAATTCTCTTCACAATACTGAATGATATTGAAGTTGAGTTCTTGGAAGTATGTTTCAAGTGTTTGACTGTTAAAATCCTGAGTATTTAGACAAGAGTGATGTACTAAGCTTTCATATAAGTTGTGTTTAACTTCTGAAATGTTATAGTCTCCAAGAAAATAATTGTTGATGCAATTTTCAATGTACTGGTAAAGTGTTTTCTTGAATAATTCAATTCCATCTGGGATGTTAAATCTCTGTTTGCAGTGGGTGTAGATTGACTGATAAGACTTTAGAATTCTTGAATCTGTTTGAGTTGCCACTTTTGAAGTTGTTGTCACTGTGTTATTTTTATGGAAGAACACCAAATGTTACCAAAGGTTTTTGGTCTCTTTTCTTAATGGTTATTAATACCTATTTGCTGTAAATTCACGTTTTCTGGATGTGGTTGAACCTCCAGTAACTGAATTTATTTTCAAATTATCTCCTATAATTTGAACTGCTGGGCTTATGAGTGGAATGGCCAATTCCTTGCCAGTTATTTTATGTAGTTATGTTGTAGTAAATGTTAACTCTTTCCTAAAAATTGCTCATCTGGAAGCTTACTAAAAATGTGTAGTTACTTTGCTGTGAAAGTCAACTCTTCTACAGGAATCTTGTCTGTAGGTTATCCTAATGATTATGATAAAAAAATAAAAGAAAATAAAAGAAATGTAAAAGAAATTGAATTCTGTCAAGGAAATCATTTTCGATCCAGGCCTGGAGTCACTAACATTTTATTGAAATTGGTAGCTAATCAATTTCAAAATGTTAGTTGGGTTTTGGGGGATTTTCAGGTGCAATAATTAAGAAGTTGATTTTTGAATTATTTGATATTTATTTCGTTTTTGTGTATTGAATTAATTCAAATTAAGATATTTAAAAAGTAAGATATATTTTCTCAAAGAGAAAAGCTCTTCTTTTATACAACTTGTTGTAGTACTAGTCTGTGAACTTGAACTATTTTTTTTACTATGATTTCGACAAATTAAAGATACATTTTGGTGAACTTACAAGTTATTTCTATAAACTATTGAATATTTTGGTGAACTGTCAATTATTTTGGTGAATTTACACAAATTTCAGCAAACTTTTGAATATTAACTGGTTTAAGGTATTGTGTAATTTTGATTGTCCTAATTTCTATAATACAAATCAGGTTATTAATTGATTGGTAATATTCAATAATTTGATTGAATAATAAGTGATGATTTGAAACAATAATATATGTTAATTAATGATAAGAATTATAAGGGTAATTTTATGTTAATTAATATCTCAAATTTTAGTTGGTAACACCAGGAGCACCAACTCATTATCATCGTCACTTATATCTATAAAAGAGAGTACCTTTGGCAGTTGTCCCAAAACATAAGTCTTTGTCTATGTTTTCCTAAAAGTTATGTTATTTATCATGTCATCCATTTTAAAAGTATTGAAGTCAATATAGCTCGTTTCTCTAGTGACTGTGCTCTTCAAGTTCTCCATATCTAACACCTTACTCACATTGCTTTCTTTGCTTTCCATTTTACTGCTCCAAGATCTGTTATGTCTAATACCAGTAGCTTGTAATATTTTAGCAGACAAAGACCTAGCTGACAAATCCACAATAGCACTGAAAGCTCTAAGTTTGTTTGGCTTCTTGAAAGAAGAACCACAAGAATATACACTATCAACTCATGCCTTTTTTTGGTATCTTTATTACCAGAGCGGAATTCTGATCCAGCTGATAATAAACCAAAACCACCAGCAGATGCGCCCACCAGTTTTATTATGACAAAAAGGAGTGTATTGGAAGAAATAACTTGAACGAACAAAAAGAGAAGAAATAAGGTAAAAAGATTTCTTCCAAATTTTCTTTCACTCTCATAGTGGCCAGGGGATTAATGAGAGAGAAAATTTTTTAAATCTTATATATATTTATTTATAATATTACTTAAAAACTTGTCAAAACTTTCTTAAACTAACTAATACTAAACTTATTAAAAAAAACAAAATAATTCAAAAAACAAAAAGTATTTTATTAAAAATTTTAAATTTTGGTTTACATATTTTATTTTTAGTTTAAAATAATATTTGTATTTTAATAGTAAAATTATAATAAAAAAATTGAGCTATTTTTTTATTATATATACAATTTGAAAATACTTAATATTTTGTAAATAAACAAGTCAAATGTTGATTATTTGTAAGAATTCAAATATAATTCGATATAATAATTAGCAAATAGTAAAGAAAAGCAAATATAATATGTACTAAAACATTTTAAATTTAAAAAAAATATGGCTATTTAATTAAAATAAAATTCAGAATAATAAAAAGTTGTTTATTATAAAATTATTTAAATTAAATTTATCTAAAATTGCTATAATATAATTGATATTAAATTATTAATTTACTATTAAAAAATTAAAATTTTAAAGATATTTGCTTAGAAAATAATTAGACAAATTTAATTAATAATAAATAATTTGTGAAAAAACATTTTTAATTATATTTAAAATTATAATTTTACTTATTTAATATTTTTTTATACTAATTTAAATTAATATGTGTTCTTTAAAGATTTATAAAACCAAGTTTAATTATAAAATTAATTAACTTTTGCTGTTTTAACAACTATTTTTTGGTTTTTATTTATATATAATAATAATTTAGCTTTAATTATCTCAATTTTTGGTTGCATACAAAATTATTTAAGTAAAAAAATAGATTATTTTTTAATAATTGGATGTATTTAATGCAAAAATATTTTAATATAACAAAAAATATTCAAACAAAATATTTTATTTTATTCAAAACTGTAAACAAAAAATAAGATTTTACAGCTGATTTTTTTCAAATAAATTTATTATTAAAGAATTTTTAATACAATAAGCAAATATTATTAATTTCTTATTTAATTATCTGTAATTAGAAAATATTAAGAATTACATTTTATTTAATTTTATTTTTTTTGTAAAATTATCTGGTTTTTTTGAAAAGTTGTAATTTCTAATCTAGTTGAAACAAAAAGTAAATAAAATACATTAAAAATTTGATTTTATTGATTTAATCTAAATTTCTGAAATAATAAATATTATGTTTACCAATTTAAAAAAAATTATTAATCATATTTATTTATTTTAATATTATTATTATCTGTAATTTTTATGATTTTTGTTAAAAACTCTTTTTATTTCTTAGTTTATAGATTTTATGTTTATAACTAAAACAAAAAAAACAACTACTATTTCTGTTTTTTATTATAATTATAAAGAAAATAACAACCAAAAAAGTCTTTTTGATAGTAATAATAACTAAAAAAAATGGTTTAAAAGTTTTTTTTATATAATACAAATTTAAAACAACTTTTGGTCATTATTGATTAAAAGTTTTATTTAGTTAAAAAATACACATTAAAATAGTTTAATATTGTTTTTACTATTGATAAAAGTGTCAAGACTTTTAACAATAAATTTGTATTAAAACTTCTTTTTTTTATAACAACTTTTGTCACAACTATTTTTACTACTACTTTTTAAATAATCAGAAAAAGTAAAATGGCCAAAAAACAATCACTAATATTATAACTATAACAATAGCAAACTTTTTATAATTTTTTTCAAAGCAACAATACTGTGTTTTTAAAGACTTTAATATTATAATTATTACTTTTAAACCTGTTTTATCTTTAAAAAAGATAGTTTTGGTTCAATTGTCCAGTTTTATCAAAAAAAGTTGGTTTTTATTTGATTATAAACAATAACATTCTTTTTAATTTAAACAACAATAGCAATAATATATTTATTAAAATAAACACAGATTAATATTTAGCTGTATTGTCTAATATGGTTTTTTTAATTAAATAATAATCTTAACAACTTTGAAAAAATTGGGCTAATATTATAAAAACTAAAACAATATTTTTTGGTATTACTGTATTTTTCAACAATATTGCTAATAATTAAGAAGTTATTATTAGTTTTTAATTTTTGTATGGTTTTGTTAATCTTAAATTGATTACTAAAAACAATATAAAGCTGTTTTGTGTTGAATTTGCATTTGAAAAATCTTTTGTCATAATTAATTTCGTTAATTTATCTTTTAAAATTGCCAAGTCTGATATTTATAATTAAAAATTTTTTTCTGCTATTATTGCATTTTGTAATGTTGTTATATTCTCTATTAATATCATTCATAACAAAATATTCCTGCTTACTTTAAGAACCTAACTTTAATTAATGTAATTTTAACTTTTTCGTCAATTTTTATATAAAAAAATAGTAGTATTACAGCTTTAAGATTAAACCATAGTCTGTAATCACAAATTTTGGCTCTTGGTAAACTATTTATTTTGCGATGATTGGAATGCTTTGATTGTTTGGATCGAAATATGTGTTTTTTTGGGATAAGGTATGAAGCTGGTACCTATAAAAAAAATTTGATATTATCAAGCATCATAAATCCTTTCAAACATATATTGAACATCTAATAAAATATAAAATAAATCTCGAAATATTACACGAGGCTACATAAACTAGGGTCATTTCTTCAATTATTGAAGCAGAAATTTCTCTTCCTATAACCGTCGCAAACCGAGTTAAAATTCATCACCATAACTAAAATATGCTGGTATAACTTCATCAGCCTGTTTGTCCCATGCAATAGCTCTGATCTCTTCATCATTAAACGTAAGCCCGAATTGAACAGCTCTGTTTCGTCCCAAATGGACATTGGGTAAACTTTCGGGATATTAAAAAAAATTTAAAAAGTGTTTTCAGGAAATATATTACAAATTAGTTCATTTATCAAAATACCTTATCGTCATATCACCGACTGGCACCATACCAGGGTCATCACAATAACAACCATTTTGTTTCGGAGTATAATATATTTTAAAGGTAATATATTCTTGATCAGGATTGACTGGATAGTAAGTCCCAGAAAATTGTATATCTGGTGGAGCTATAACTCCACGTGCGGCCAAACGATCAAATTTCAAAATACGACCTCCAAGGGTTCTACGCTCTTTTGGATCAACTTCTTGTTGCCAAAGGCTCGCAACTTCAACTCCATAAGTATGTTTCAATACACGCGATTTCACCACTGCTTTATCGAGTCCCTAGTAAATTTTATTGCAATTTATTAACACATAAAACGCCTCATATAATGATTCAAACTTTGAAACTTACGTAATGTACGGCACCACGTAAAACTGCAGTAATAGGGTTTTGTGGTACAGCTATTGTATCAACTTCCCTACTAAATATATCTTTGATTCTCGTTATCAGATAAGGACTTTCGGCGAATCCTCCAACCACAAAAATTGCTGAACATTTATTTTCTCTATTGGTGTTGATTTGATTTTGAATCAATCTAATGATTTTGTCTACAACCGAATCAAACATAGCCTTGACATCATTAAATTGAAGTTCAACTATCCATTCATCTTCTTCCATTTCTTCCCGGATCTCAGGGACGACATGTTCTTTTAAGGCTGGGCAAAAGCGTTCGATATCAAGTTCGATTGGTCGGAAGGAGGAAGAGTCACCGTGGAATTCGTATTTCACACGTTGGCAGAAAAATTTGTGAACTAGATATTGATATTGGCCGTAATGTTTTTCTTTAAAAATCTTCATTGCGTCTATACCCAGTCGTCGTCCAAGAAATAGAGTAAACTCGTTGTCAACATAGGTACTACCACAAAGATCGCCAGTGCGCTCTGTAATTTCACCCAGTTGGTTGTCTGCCAGCAATGTTCGCGTAGTTAAGTCAACTGTTCCTCCCCCACAGTCACAAACCATGAACGATGCTGATCATTATTCAAGACAAAATTAGAGTCTTAGCCAACATGTGCTTCATGTCTTATTGATGATTCGAAAAACCAACCTCCAACATCTAATTGATGTTCTGTTAGAACTCGCATGCAAAAAATTGCTGCTGCTTCGGCTGTAACCAAGATAGAAAAAATGGAAACGTTTAAGCTCAAGAGGAAGGATTAAAAAATTCACCTAATGAGAATAAGTAATTATAAGAATTTACGTTCTGATATAAATTCAAGATTGATGCCATGCTTTGTGGCCAAAAAGCCAGCCTTGAAAATACAATCCCGAAGAATTCCCTTAGTTCCAGGTGCCTATACAAAGAAAAATATCAAATATTTGATTTAAAGTAAATTGGGGACAAAATTTTTTTGAATCTTATCGATAGAAATAAGGAAATTTGAGATCTACCCATTCGGCTGGAATAGTAAAGACAAACCGGACTTGAGAGAAAGTTATGCCAGGCCATTGCTTTTCCAGAGTTTCTTTTATCAACTTTTATTTTATTAAAGCAACCTCAAATAAGTATCATGTGATTCAATGTAGTTATAAAATTACAGAAATCGTAAACCTTTTGCATTTCACATAGAAAATCAATGATTGCGGTTCTAAAATTTAAACCATCTGGTATTTTTGGTTTTTTTTCCTCATTTATATCGGCCAAATGAAGTTTAAACAATTCAACCGGAGGAGGATCAATCACTCTTCGATCTCTTCTGGATGGTTCTGCTGCAAGGGCCTTATAACCCCACGATTTCACTTTCCAATCTTTATCATATTGAAGAACCGTATTTGTTTTTGGAGCAATTTGTCCGGGAAACGAGCTGTGAACCATGACGTCAGGATTAATTTTGTGGCTATAAGCAAAACCTAAATCAAACCAAAATTTTTCTTTTAATATTTATTAAGACGCACGGAAAACATAAAGCATTGAAGAGATTCATACCACTACAAGTCGTGCCAAAGTCAATGGCTACAACAACTCGAAAATCTTCGAAACTCATTTTTGTAGGTATTTCCATTGCTTCTCTAAAAGATTGTTAAGCAATATATATTCTCAAGCTCGATAATATTGTTTCTTTTACAAAGAAAAGAGAAAAAACCCTGAAGATGGATTTAAGAAAAAGTCCCAAGCAGAGAATTGCCACAGTTTAAAGTTTTTATTCGCCAAAAATGTGAAATAATTGACCTTGATCCAGCAAATTTCAAAATGGAAGTCTTCGGATCTCTCTATTATTGCATTCGTTCGAGGCTTTAAGCCATTGAATATCAATTGTGGTCAAGAATTAATGAACTAAGCTTAAGGCAATATTTCCTTGTGCATTGTTATTCTTATTGCCATGCTTATTGTTCCTCGGTTGCAGAATCTTTCAAAACAAAGCTTAAAGCCTAGAATTATACTTATGGAAATGGAAAATTTATGAACTGTAATTATCAGATATAAGCTATATTCTAATGGCATAATCAATAGCAAGTATTTTTTGCACAGTAGAAATTACAAACAAAATCAAATTAAGTTTTGATTTTCTTGTCAAAAAAAATAAATATTGCCGATTTCTAACAATTACAAAAGTCTCTCAATCTACGTTTTAAGCTGGCGACATTCGTATTATCAATGGCAACGATAAACCATTATAGCTCACACTCAAATTTGAACCAATTTTCTTGCTGAGAAGCTCAATATTGGCTATCAAGTTTTATTTGCACAAAAAAAGATTTTTATAAAAGAAAAGGAATAATAATTGAACTTGACAAAATTCAAAATTTAATATATCAAAGATTATAAATTCATTAAATTAATTCGTTTACTTTTGAACCTAGATTTTTTTTACTTAATTGCCCTTTTTTCATATATATATAAATACAGTATTTGAACCTACAATTGTTTTATCTTTCGTTATTTCTACAACAGTTTCAAATTCTTTATGATTTTTAGGATCTTTTGCATTATTAAAACTTTAATAATCTTTTTATTTAATAATAGAGTATTTACCAACATAAAAGACAAATTCTTTTTTGCTTAAGTTTGCGCAGTAAAATAATTGCATTTGTAATATTAATTTAAAGTTAATTATTAAAAACAATATAAAACTTTTTTATATAAAACTTATCTTTTAAGTTTTTTAAATACTGTATTAAAATTGTGTTTGCTAAATTACTTTTTTTATTATTTTTAAGATTGTAAAAATTTTTGTAATACATATTTTTGTTTTTGTTGCTATAATTCTATATAATATTTTTAAGCATTATTTTTAATAAAACAAAAATATTCTTGGTATTTTTTAAAATTTGCTAGTTTATAATAATATATAATTGTATTTTAAGCTTTTTAAAATTGTTAAACCTGTTTTTGCTTGTTAATTAGTT
The DNA here is from genome assembly GCA_016748015.1 of Geosiphon pyriformis. NCBI lineage: Eukaryota > Fungi > Glomeromycota > Glomeromycetes > Archaeosporales > Geosiphonaceae > Geosiphon > Geosiphon pyriformis. The sequence goes on along the minus strand of JAAOMT010000512.1, from coordinate 870,495 downwards.
TTTAAAAAATATTAAAAGTGCCAAAAAAAAGATTAATATTTTAAGTATTATAATATAATTATGAATAAATTAAGATTAAAATTGTTTGAAAATAAAATAATACAATTTAATAATAATAAATATATTTTTATTATTATTGTTATTTAAATTGATTGTTATAATTATTAAAATAAATATTAAGTAAAAAAAACCAAAACTTTATTTTAAAACAAATGTGTTTAAAATAATAATAAATTTCAAAGAATTTTGTTTGGTTATTTAAAATATAGTAAGACTCTTTTTCTTTTGTATTTTTATAATTATGACTAAAACAAAGAATAAAAAAGCTGTATTTTTATTATTATTTAAAACAATTAATAATTTTTTTATTAATAAAATATTAGTAATTGTTAAAACTATTTAACAACTATAAAAGTGTTTTTTTAAAATAAAATAATAATTAATTGGTTTTTTGGTATTTAAAAGTATTTTTTTTTATCTTTAATTAAAAAAATTTTTTTTAAGTTATTTTAAAGCAGTTTATTTAAAATAATTTCTGTTTTTTCAAAAAATCTTAAAATATTTAATAAAAAACTAGTAATTAAGTTTTTTTTACTGCTGTTTAAATGGCCAAAAAAACCAAAAAACAACTTTTTTATATCTTTATTATGTTTAATAACAACTTTTTTAAAATACTAAAAAGTTTTCTTGGTATTTTTAATAGATTTAATGTTTTAAAATCTGTTTTTTTTGTAAAAAATAAAGCTTTGATTTTTTTTGCTTTTTTTAGCTTTTTTATTAGTTTTGTATTATTAATATTAATTATAATATTTAGTTTTATTATAGTTGTAAATAAGTAAAAAAATTTTGTTTAGAATAATCAATAAAAATATGTTAATTAATTTTGGTTTGATTTAATTTTTGACTATATTTTTTAATATATTGATTTTTGATTAATTTTTATTTTAAAAACAAAATAAGATTTTTTTCTATATGTGTTTTTATTCCATTATATTATTAAGTTATTTAATCTTAAAAATTGAACTGATTAAATAAAAACAAAATTAACTGTTTTTTTGTTTTTTGATACTATTTCTAATAAACTTAAAAAATAATCATTAATTATTAAAGATTTATTAAATATATAGTTTTTATTTTAATATTTAATGTTTTTTTAAGATTAAATTGACTTTTGTTAAAATTGTATTTTAATTTATATATGGTTTTATTAGTGCTAATTTTGTATTTAAAGACAATATAAAACTTTTTTGTATGAAATTTGTTTTTTTAGCTTTTTTAAATACTATATTTCAAGTTAAATTTACTGTTTTCACTTATAAATTAATTAAATATAAAGTAGTTCCTGAGTTTTTTTTACTTTTATTGCTTTATACAATATTTTTTTAAATATATTTGTAATTAATATTATATTAGTTTTAAGTATTTATAATAAAGTTTTTAAAATTACATTAAAATTTTTTAATATTTAATAATATATTATTATTTATTTTAAATTTTTTAATATATTTATAACTATTTTAACATATTAATTAATTTTAGTAAACAAAAATAGTATTAAGATTTTTTTTTTAGAAATTAAAAAAATATATTTTTCTTATAATATATTTAAAGCCAAATTAATTAATTTTTTATTTAATTATATAGTCTTTAAAATTAATAAGTTGGTTTTTTAAATTAATAATTATATTTGTTTTATTTTTTATTTTTCTAATATTATTAAGTAGTTTTAATATGTAGTTATTATTAAAACTAGTATTTTAAAAAAATATTGTATTTAATAAAAAATACTTAAATATTAACAATATTTTAAGTATTTAAATTTTGATTATTTGACTTTAAATTATAAAATATTATTACTTTTTCTTTAAAAGTTTTTATTTTAATTTATTATTTTTTTTAAAATTTTTAAATTATATTTTATTAAAGTTAAATCTTATATTATAATTTCTGTTTCTGCTTTTTTAAATCTTTTTATTATTAATTTTTAGCTATTGTTATTATTGTTGTTAATTTTTTAGTTGGTTTTTATTTGGTTTTTTTGGAATTTAAATTAAATATTTTAATTTTAATAAAAGTTATTATTAAATTAATTAGTGTTTTAATTATTTTGATTATTATTTTGTTAAATATTATTTTGTTTTATATAAAAAATCTAAAAATATAATTACTATTATCAAAATAAAATATTTGTTTTTGGTAAAATTTTAAGTAAAGTTAATATAAAGATAATTAAAATTAAATTTGAATATAATATTAAAACTAATTATATAAATAATTTTAATAATATTTTAAAACATAATATTTATATTTAATTAATAATTTTTTAAAAGTATTTATTAATTAATATTAAATTAAATACAGATAAAACTATTAAATAATCAAGAAATATTATTGTAAATAATAATTTTTTGGTTGTAATTTTACATAAAATATTTTTTTTAAAAAAATTTTTTTTATAGATTTAATATAATTTAGTTTAAATTAAACTTATATTTACATGTAAAAAATACATAAATTGTATTTAATTTAATAATAATAAAAATACTAATTTAATAATTATTTTTAAAAATTTAATTTTTATTAATAATTATAATAACATAAAATTTATTTTTAATATTTTTTTAATATTAATATATATAATATAAACCAATTATAATTAAATATATTTAATATGTATATATTTTATATTGAATAAAATTTATGTTTTTTATATATATAATTAAGTATATTTATAATATATTATTTAAATAAAACTTTAATAAAAAATTTAATTTAAATTAAAAAAATTTCTAAAATTTAATTTAAATATTTTTATAATTAAAAAAACTTTTTAAGTTAATATTTTTATTTTATTTTATTTTTTTATTTGCTTTAATCAAATATAATCTAATTATTAATTATAATATAAAATATAAAGATTTTAAAATAATTACAATTTATATATTTTTTACATATAATTAATTATTTAAATTAGTTAAAACAATACTATATTATTTTTATAATTATAATTAAATTAAAAAGTAAAAAATATGTAAACATTATTTTTTTTATAGTAATTAATAAAACTTTAACATAAAAATTTTTTTTGTTGTAAAACAGCTAATTAAAATATTATAAATATATTTTTTTTAAATATTAATAATATTAAACTGCTTTTAATAGCTTTTAAAATATTTTCTTTCTTTGAATATTGGTTTTTTTTTAGTTAAAGTTTTTTTTAAGAGACATATTAGAATTAATTCTAATGTTGTTTTTATTTTTTCTAAGAATTTTAAGAATTCTAATAATAATTTAGTTAACAAACTGGTTTTATTTTATTTTATTATTATTACTATTATTATTTATTGTTACTATTTTACAAATAGCTAAAAAAACCAGAAAATTTAAAAACAATAATAGTTATTTTTATTTACTATTAATATTTTAAATTTTTATTATAATATTTATTTATTTTAATATAAGTAATAATAATAACATATTTTTCAAGATAAAACAAGATTAATTATTAATTGTATTATTAAAAATAATATTTTTTAATAGATTATTACTAGTTTTAAAAACAAAACAAATTTTTGAATATGTTTTTAATTAATTAATTATTAAATTATTTAATCTTAAGAATTAAATTTAAATAAAAACCAAATTAATTTTTACTTTTTTATTTTTAGTGCTGTTTTTAATAATATTTAAAAACTATTTTTTAATAAATAAAAATTTTCTTAATAAATAATTTCTATTTTAATATATAATTTATATTTAAAATTAAATTAATAAAGATTAATTTTTTGTATTAGTTATTGTTTGGCTTTGTTAAATTTAAGTCAGATTTAAAAAACAATATTAAGTTGTTTTGTATAAATTTTGTATTTTAAAACTTTTTAAATACTGTTATTAAAATTATGATTAATAGTTTTATGTTTTTAATTATCTTTAAAATTATAAAATTTTCTGTAGTAGTTTTTTTCTTTTTTTGTTATATTTTGTAATGTTTTTTTAATATATTTTTTAATAACATTAAAAATACTTTTGATGTTTTTAATAAGATTTTTTTCGTTAAATTAAAGCTTAATAACTTGTAATAATATACTCTTATTTATTTTAAAAACTTTTTTTTGCTGTTGCTGCTTTTTGTATTAGTAAATAAACAGTATTTGAATTTTTTAATTAAAAAAAAATTATTATTTCAAAAAATAGTTTTAAAACCAAATTAATTAGCTGTATAGTCTTTAAAATTGGTAATTTAATTTGTTAAGTTGGTAATATTATCAGCAAAAATTTGAACTAAATAACAATCAAAAATTCGCTAAAATAATAAAAAATTTGATAAAATATTTAATAGTTTACTAAAATAACTTATTTTTTTTAATTGAAGTTTAATAAATATGGTTCAACTACTATTTAGTTCTTTAAAACAAACTAAGCATTTTAAACTAAGTGTAGTTCACATACTTTTTCTATGTAACTAGCTACTTAAACCAGTTTAGACTACATTATATTGACAACTTACAAGAAAATTTGTCTAAGATAGATATTTTTTAAACTACATTAAATAAAGTAAAACTACTAAAAATTAATCCAACAAGCCATTTGGCTGTTTTTATAGAACTAGACCTAATCTTAAAAGATTTAAATTCTTAGAGTGCCATTAATTTACTAAATACCTCATTATTTACTGTAATTAGAACTTCAAAATTACCAAATATATTAATATTTTTCATACTATATTCTGTATTTAATATTACTATCTCTCTTTTTAATTTACCAACAGATTTGCTAAAAACACCCAAATATATCACAAGCTTATTAATTTTGTTTTTAAGTTTGCTGCTTAACACAAAATTACCCTTAACAAATTGTTTAAAAGTAGTTATTAATATATTAACAAGCTTAACAATAAATTTAACTAAAGTTGACAACTTGGCCAAATCAAATTCTAAAAACACCAGCCAAAACAAAATTAAAGAATTATTCTCAACTTTAGAAAAAGAAATAGAGATTATTAATGAAAAAAATTCAGAAAAGTTCAAAAAAACAGACATCTTAACATAAAACTTTGTATTTACAAAATATGGAGCAAATATCTTGGGAATTTTAGAAAAAAAAAGTAAAAAAATTTTATAATATATAGTCAAATAACCTATTTTTTAACATTTAAAACAAAATTAACAACCAAAAATTTTTCATTAGATATGACACTTTCTTAGTGTATTAGTCTTAACAACAGCAGCATTTAAATTGACTTGAAATCCAAATATAACCAGAGCAAACTGGGAATAATAACCAAAATTAGAAAAGCAACAAATAAAACATGTTTGATTACTAACTTAAAAAATCTTATTATTGATTTTAAAAACAGTATTACTCATAGAATATAAGAAACATATTACCATATAAATTAGCCAATCAGAAGTAGCCATAGTAAATATGGAATTTCAAGATTCTCATACAAAAAAATCGCAAGATTCCAGAATTTCAGGATTCCTTTCAAAAAAAATTGCAGGATTCCAGGAATTTCAGGATTTCTGGTGTGAAAAATTGAAAAATTAAGGAATCTCAATTATGTATATATAGCAGTAGCATTAGAAGTAGGAAAAGACAGACTTCTCAATTTAGATTTAATCTAAGCGATCTTTTACATCACAAATATTAATAAATAATTATTCACTATTTCAATTCATGTTCCACTATCAACACTTCATGTTGATAGTAATTTATACTTAACCACACTGGAACAATAGTTCTTGATCATGGCTATTGATAAAATACTAACTTGTAAAATCGCCTTGGCTTATTTCTTTATTTTTTTTATTTTTTATTTTGTTATTTCTTTTGTTGTTTACTAAATTGATTAAGAGTTAAGCACTGAATTATTGATGTCAAGGATTGCCTGGTAAAAAACTCTTAAAATTGGGTAAAGCATGCAAAAGAATTATGGATTACTTACCAGAGAATTGCCAGCCACCAAGCCAAGAAAAAAATTGATAGAATTGCAATTCCAGAAGACTACTGAAAACCACTATTAAATCTCTGTCTATTATACAAAAAACTCTATACAAAAACCTTCAGATTAACAAAACCTTCAGATACCAACAACTTAAAAATATTAGCAACACCATTCATCAATTAAGCACCAAATTACAGGTTTGTTATTTGCTTTGAGATCTCAAATAATCACTTGTAACATTTGGTGCTTCTTGTGAGGTACAATCCTACAGAGAACCAGCACCAACAGCAATCATTCAAAAGTGATAGAACCAAAAAACATAAGAGCAAACCATTTAGAATTCGCCAAATTCTTGTTTCAATAGTACAGCCAACAATTAGGATTAAACAATAACTATTTTCCAGTGGAATCAGCCTTCATTTTCTATGTCAATGATAAAATCACAGACTGCTTAGAAGGAACAGTTAATATTAAATCAGCAAAAGAAAACTTTTATACAGAATTATTTCAACATACCAGCTTATCAAGAAACCACAGCTTTGCACCAATCATCAAGAAAATTAACCAAACTATTGAAAGATACACTCAACAACAATTCCTTATTATCTATGTAGACAAAAGCAAAAAAAGGTTACAAACACCAGCAGTAATGCCTAAAGAAATACAATTACCAATTTGGAAAAAAACAAGAATAAAATCACCAACAAATTTATCATACTACTATATGCCTGGAAGTGCCATCAACATCTCATCAACAGACATGTCCACATCAACCATAACATCAATATTTAGATGATTCTTATTTCAGAGTAAACAAAAGAAAAAAGACCTTTTAGGACCATATGGCATGTATTTTAAAAGATTTAAGTTATGATCACCAATGCCATCAGGACTTTGATCTCTACCATCCCAATCAGACTTTAGAACTGCGAATCCTTGGGAAATAATAGAATTGGAAAGAGAACAGAAAGAAGAGGAAAAAAAATCTAAAGATTAAGAATTTACTTACCAAAATTCAATTCTAGAAAACCTGGAAGTTGAAACCCTGAACCTTTAAACTCAGCAAAATTTAAACTTAGAAAATCTGGAAATCAGAACTCTGAATATTCAAGCACCACCAAATCAGGACAATTTAAACCCCAAGTTAATTAATCAGCAAAACTTATCTCCAGTAATTGTCATTGATTAGCCACTAGTTGAACTAATTCAATAGCAACAAATACCACTACAGCAACCATTACAACAGTCACTTCAATCACCACAACAACCCAACTTAAATCCAATGGCATATACACCAATTGTAAAACTTGAAAAATTTACTGGCAAAGAGGATAACACCCAAGTGTAACTAAATGATATGGAAAAAGCCATTGTAGCTAATAGATAGAATAATGACAGGACCATGCAAGCCATTCCATACTTTCTCTAAGATACTGCTAACTCATGATATCAAAGCTTGATCAACAAGTCTGTTACCTTTAATGTGTTCAAAACAGAGTTTTTAAGATACTTTAGCAACAACAATAGCATTAATTAATTAGCCAATACCTTTATTACTATCAAACAAGGAGAAGCTAAAGCTGTTACCATGTACCTAGAATGCTTCCACAGAAATCTACACCAGATTTAGGCAATCCAAGCTGACTATTTTACAGCACCACAAATTTTGAATCAATTTATTAGGGGATTGTACAGTAGTATCCTCTAATGAGTATGTCTATTACACCTAGCAGACCTTCAAGCTGCAGTTAACAATATCAAAGACTTTAAAGCTGCTAAACTTAAAGCTAACCATGCCCAAGCTATTAATCTAGTGATAAATGAATTATCTGAATTGGATTCCAAATTAAAGCAATTCAGTGATTTAATCAATCAAAAATTAGAGGGATATTTAGCTGACAATTGCGCAATTTATCAGCCATTAAATGACACAATAATTTAAGAAATGTGACTTGTTTCCAAAATCAGTCATGTTCACTATTATCATCAAATCAGCTGTGGCAGCCTAAGATGCGTGTCTGCCACAACTGTGGTAAACAAAGCCATATCCAAGTCAACTGCTATTTTTATAACAACCCATGATCAGAAAATCAATATAGAAACCCCAATTGCAGATTTTAGACCCCAAACTATCACCCAAATCAAGATTAATATCAACCCACTTATCTGCCAATGATGCAGCAGCCAATTTATCAACCACCAGTATATCAAGCTCCAATTTATCAGCCATAGCCACAAATAATATATTAACCACAGCCACCAGTAATCTATCAACCCCAACAAATTCAAACACCATCTCAAAACTTATCTCAAAATGGAACTCACAGGCCAAGAATAATACAGCAAAGCTAGAAATTGGTGATGATAGTTCACCAACTAATCCTCAGTTCATCCAACCAATTTTTAGGATTATGCTAGCAGAGTTCAGGAACCGGATATAACCAAAACCCGAGTTTCCAGAATTATTTAAGTCTCTTAGTTATTCCAGAAAATGCCTTATCCAACAACTTGGAAACAAACCAGAAAAATCTTACTAGCAACATTCCACCAGCCATCATCACCAACAACAAATCACTTACAACTATCTTCCTGTTCGAATTCAAAGAACTGTCATCCATGCCATTATTCAGTAGAGCTATGCTTGAAGAAAAACCAATCACCACCATAAAGATCTTGGTAAATACCAATCTCAAAAATTTTTCTGGGTGCTCAGATTAGGCCATGGTAATAAAGAAAATTCTGGTTGAAACATTAGCTAAGACTGTGCATGCTGCACTATCTGAGTTTGGTATAATTAAATTGATTAAGATGCAGTTAGTAAAATTATGGCAAAAGGCTGTAATTGAGTTTAACCAATCAAACCAGGCTAATTTAGTCACAATTAGATGATCTATTTTGATTGGAAAAAATGTGGTGTGTGTGGTTAGATCAGATTTAGACAAGAAAACATGAGACATAAGAGATCACTATAAGATGCTGCTTTATACTCTGTCAATGGGAATGAATGTTCATGACATCTGGAATTTTATTGGTTCTGTAGATGAGAAAACATGTACAATTAATTATCATTTTATTACATATGCTTGTATATTAATGCTAGAATTGATGGCTATTCCATCAAACTGATCTTAGACAGTAGATCAACTGGCAGCATTATTACAAGACAGCTCATAGACCAATTAGGTTGCTGAGTTGATCAAGCTACCAATGCAAGAATAATTACAGCTAATGAAGCCACCAAGATTCCAATTGATGAAATAGATAACCTTTTTATAAAAATCAATGGCATCATAATACCAATCAAAGTTCTGGTAATGGAAGCCACTTAATACCAAGCTCTAGTTGATAATAACTGGCTATCCAAAACCAATGCAACACCTAACTGGACCACCCAAGAGTTGCAAATAAATTAGAACAGTCAATACACACAAGTACCAGCAACATATGGCCACTTTAAACCCAGTAACATCATGTCAGCACCCTTAATTGATGTCGAAAAAGAGAAGCCAAAACTAACTTGGAAAGCATATTAAGTCTCATGGGCTGAGGAAGACCACAATGAGCTGCCACCAATATTGTCATAGGAAGATAACAGGAAAGGGAAACAAAAAGAAGAACTTACCTGGAGTATCAACCAAACTGTGTGGGCTAATAGTGACTATTAAAAGTTATCACAAACTTGAGAATGAGAAAAAAATAACAAAGAAAAAGGAAAGACAAAAGAAGAAGAAATGGTCTCAACCAACACTACTGATAGACCATACATCTATACCATACTATTACAGTTCCACTATTGTCGACCAAAGCTAATATGTGTTAATTGCGACAAGAAATTGTTATCAATGGGCACATACTATGGCAACAATGAGGAATACTCAACAGCGACCAAATTCTACTACCACACATGTGTTATAGAACACTTTAAATAACCAAAATGGCAAGGAAAATGGGACAACAAACCTTGCCTAGCTTGTAGAAAAACATAACTTGACAAAAGAATATGGAACAACATTTCTGGTCAAGGAGAAACATGCGATGCTTCATGCCAGTACACAATCTTCATCAGTGACTGGGTTAGGAAAGGGACACCAATAGAAGCTGCCTGGAGAAGAGTTATACAGTGATTGGACAGTTGTTCACATGACAACAATAAAATATGGAGAATGGCAATAGCCAAAATAGAAGGAGCATCACCTAAAAAAATCAGAGAAATCAAAAACAACTCACCAGAGCCCATAAAACTTGACTGGAACCCAAAACCAGTCATAAATCTCCTGGATCCAGAACAATTTCACAAATACTATCAAGAACTAGCACCCACAAGAGAAGAGCAAAAGCAATGCTTAGAGCAGCTGAACATTTGACTGTGTCAATACTGTTTGATCTCATGTGGCTTTTAATATTGTAATAAGTGTAATCTTATTTACAATCCACCAATTTGCATGATCTACACAATTTCAGAAGAGGAAAAACCAATCAATAGCTGCACATCAGAATTGGAATCAATTTTCAATTCCAATTCAAACTCTGACAACAATGATGACAAAAATAACAGTTCCAGCTCTATTCAAAATGGTAACAAAAAGTATAATAATTCAAACTCCAATTCAAACCCCAAACAATACATTGCACTTTCTAATCTCTCCAAGAAGCAGAAATTAAAATGGTTTAGTGACAATAATGAGGTTATTATGTTAGAACATGCTTATAATACTGATGCCAGGTTTGATCTGAGATATTTAGAGAAAGATGCCATTAAATTAGAACCACATTTACATACATGCATTGATTTCAAAGTAGCATTAGAAATTCTAGCAACAACAATAGTTCAACTAGCATTTAGGAGTAGCTTAGCAAAAAAAGGAATTAACATTAGAGGAGGAATAATTGATGCAGGATATATAGAAAATATTATTGCAATGCTGCAAAATGATTCTGAAAAGGCTTATATCATAGAGCCAAACAAAAAGATAGCACAAGCAATATTCCTGCTTCTGGTAAGAATAGCTCAATTAGTATCAGTAGAAAACAGAGAAAAATTAAGAATTACAGCTAAAGGGATACAGAGATTCGGATCCATGAGCAGAATAGATGTACCAGTTAATATGGCAGAGGAAAAAATTGTTAACAAAGAAAAAATTATCTTAATCCATCAATCAATTTTCATTTCATCATATGACCAGTACATGTATACTATAGATAAGAAAGTAAAAAATCAAGTGCAGATTTTTGAAGCCAAATCAACTATTTGTGAATCAGAAAAGATTGAACTTGTCAATTTTTACATACTAGCCAAGAATTATAATTACATTAAAATTCCCATCTACAACAACACAGAAAATATTGTAGAAATACCAGAAGAAACTATCATCAAATATCTAAGCACAGAAATAGAAAACCAACCACCAAACTCTATTTCAGACTTTTCACAACTTTGTGAATATGTCGATATCACATTACAAACAATTTATGGATGAAGTAAATGTTATTTGCTCCAACTGAAACAATTAGAACAAATAAACATGGGAAACTTAAATTCACTTCAACAGATGCAACTTAAGATATTACTTAACAATTTCAATGACATCTTTGCCAGTGAAAACAAATTTGACAGAACTGACATCATCTAACATCAAATCAAGACTGAAGATGTAATGCTAATTAAACAGAGAGCATATAGAGTATCACCAGCTAGCCACAAGATTATTCATCAAGAAATCAATTGGATGCTTGACAATGGGCTAATTCAGCTATTAATGAGTCCATAGTTATTACTAGTAGTACTAATTCATAAGAAGAATAGAAAAATCTGCTTTTGTGTAAATTACTGGAAACTAAATGGAGTAACAAAAGGAAACAGTTACCCAACTCCAAAAATCCAAGAACTTTTTGATGCTTTTGGAGGAAAGAAATAGTTTTCAACATTAGACTTAGACAGTGGTTACTGGCAAGTAGTCATGAAACCAGAAGACAAAGAGAAAATGGCTTTTACAACTTGAGAAAGAAACTTTAAATTTAAAGTAATGCCATTTGGCTTGATGAATGCTCCAGCCACTTTCCAGCAACTAATAGAAATTGTTTATACTAAACTACTATAAAAATCAGTAGTCATATATTTGGATGACCCCAATGTGTTTTTAAAAACATTTGATGATCATCTGCATCATTTTCAACAAGTGTTTGAAAGACTAAAAAGAGCTGGATTAAAGTTAAATGCAACCAAATGTTTCTTTGGAAAAACAGAACTCAAGTTTTTGGGACATGTTATAAGCAAAAACAGAATCAAAATAGATCCAAACAAGATTGAGATTGTCAAGAACTTTTCAGTACCAAATAATCTTACAAAATTGAGAGCATTCTTGAGATTTGCTGGATACTACTGCCACTTTATCAAGAACTTTTTCAAAATAGCTCAACTACTACACCAACTTCAAACAAAAAACACCAAATATGAATAGACAAAAATTTAGCAAGAAGCTTTTGATACATTAAGAAGAAAGCTTATTCAAGCTCCAGTACTAATCTATCTGGATCATAGCAAGCCATTCATAATCACAACTGATACATCTGGTCAAGCATTGGAAGCAGTATTATCTCAGAAAGAACCAGACAGATGAGAACATCCAATAGTGTATACTGTTACTCATAGAAATATAGGAAATATATTAGCATGATTATTAGCCAATTAGAAGTAGATATAGTAAATGTGAAATTCCAGGATTCCTCTTAGGAATTGCAGAATTCCAGAAATTTCAGGATTCCCCGACAAGGAATCACAGGATTCCAGAATTTCAGAATTTTTGTCATGAAAAATCAAGGAATTGAGGAATTTTAATTATGTATATATAGCAAGAGTATTAGAAACAGGAAAAAGGGACCTCCCAGTTTAGATTTAATCTAAGCAACTCTCCAAATCACAATCATCTAATAAATAACTATTGGTTATCTCAAATCTATTTCCACTATCAACATTTCATGTTGATAGTAATTGGCACTTAATCACACTGAAACAATAGCTCTTGATCATAGCTATTAACAAAATATTAACTTGCAACTTGCCTTGGCTTATTTTTTTCTTTATTTTCTTTTTTTTTCTTTATTTTCTTGCTTTGATTTTATTGTTGTACATACTAATTAATTGAGGAGTAAAAGTGCTGAGTTATTGACATCACGGATAGCCTGGTAAAAAATCCAGAAATAAGGGTAGATTTATATATATATTATCAGTTAGCTTACCAAAAGGACATGACTGCCAGAATAAATCTGGCCACCAAGCTGAGAAAAAAATTGGGAAACAAACTGAACACACAAACACCATCACTATTGAATCTCTGTCCATTATACAAAAGACTCCATCAAAATCTTCAGATATCACACTTTCGGAACATCATCAATGGAAAGAGCTTTTGAGCACCAAGTTACAGGTTTATTATTTAATCCAACACCAGAAGTAGTCATCTGTAACATTTGGTGCTCCCTGTGAGGTATAATCTTACAGAGAACCAGCACCAACAAACACCATCCAAAAGTGGCAGAATCAGAAAATATAGGAGCAAACCATTTAGGATTCGCAAAATCCTTATTTCAACACTATTGTCAATACTTGGGATTAAACCACAATCATATATCCACCAAATTAGTCTTCAATTTTTACGTCAACAAAAAAATTTCCTCTTTGTTAGGAACACCAGTGAATACTGAATTAGCAAGAGAAATCTTCTATAGAGAATTAATTCAAAACACCAACCTACCAACAAATCATAATTTTGCATCTATCATCACTGAGATCAACAAAGAAATTGAACATCACACCCAACAAAGATATTTGATTACATACACTAATAAAGGCAAAGAAAAACTACAAACACCAGCAGTAACACCCAGAAAGATACAACCATCTACTTGGAAGAAAAACAGAATTGAATCCCCAAGCAACTCATCCTACCATTATACACCCAGAAGTGCCATCAACATATCATCAACAGACGCATCCTCATCAACTGTGATATTAGCATTTGGACGATTCCCATTCCAAAGTAGACAAAAGAAAACAGAATTATTAGAACCATATGACAAATACTTTGAGAAATTTAATTCGTAATTACCAACTTCATTAGGACTTTGATTACTACCGCTTCTACCAGATTTTGGAATTTCTGATCCATGGAAAGTAACAGAATCAGAAAAAGAGGAAGAAAAATCAGAGGATCAAGAATTCACTTACCAGCATCTAATCACTGAAAACCTGGAAGTTGAAACCCCAAATCTTTAAACTCAGCAAAATCTAAATCTAGAAAATTCGGAAATCGAAACTCCAAATCATCAAAGGCAGAACAATCCAAACCCTGAATTAATTAATCAGCAAAACTTACCTTTGGTAATTGCCATTGATCAACTGCCAATTAATCCAATAGCCAAATCCAGATAGCAGCCACTCCAACTACCACTCCAACAACCAGTACAACAACAACCACTTCAATAGCCATCCTAACAACCCAACTTAGATCCAATGACCTATGCACCAATTGTGAAACTTGACAACTTTACCAGCGAAGAGGACGACACTCAAGTATGGCTGAATAATATAGAAAAGGCCATTGCAGCCAACGGATAGAATAATGCCCAAGCAATGCAAGCCATTCCCTACTTTTTCAAGGATACCACCAATTCATAGTATCAGAGCTTGATTAATAAACCACAAGATTTCAATGCCTTTAAAGTGGAATTCCTAAGATACTTCAGCAACAATAACAGCATCAATTGTCTAGTCAATATATTTACTACCATGAAACAAGAAGAAACTGAAGCAGTTACTACTTACCTGGGATGCTTTCATCAAAATTTGCACCAAATTCAAGCAATTGATGCCAACTATTTCACAGCACCACAGATTCTCAACCAGTTTATCCATAGCCTGTGCAACAGTATCTTGCAACATGTACATCCGTTGCATCCAGGCACACTTCAAGATGCAGTTACACACACCAGAGATTTTGAATCTGCTGAGTCAAAGGCCAACCACGTCCAAGCTATTAATTTAGTAATAAACAGATCATTTGAATTGGATTCCAAATTAGAAAAGTTCAGTAAATCAATTAATAAGAGATTGGAAGAATACTTAGCTAACAATCACGCCATTTATCAGTCTCCACAATGATGCAATAATCAAGGAAACTCTAATCATACCCAAAATCAACCATGTCCATCTTTATTGGCCAATCAACAGTGGCAACAGGAAATGCATATCTACCACTATTGTGATAAACAAGAACATATTCAAATCAACTGCTGCCAGCATTTAAATAACCAATAACTAAGAAATCAATATTGAGACCCTGATCACCAGTTCTCAACTTTGAATTATCAATCAAACTCAACACAATATCAAACCACTTATCTACCAATAATGTAGCAACCAATCTATCAATCACTGGTATATCAACCTCCAGTTTATCAAAACCCAACAATTTATTTACTGTAGCCACAAGTAATCTATCAGCCACCACCTCAAGTAATCTATCAACTCCAACAAATTCAAACACCACCCCAAAACTCAGCTACTAGGACATTGAGAAACCCAAGACTTAGAATCATTCAAAACTGGAGATCAACAATAGTTGTCCACTAACTGATCTCCAATTCCTCTCATCAACCAGCTGGATCACACATTCGGAATTTGGATATTGGTCCCACCCAAAACCCAAATTTCCAAAACTATTTAAGTCTTCTGGTTACCCCAGAAGACGCCACTTCCAACAATTCAGAAACCAATTAACAAGCAATGTTACCAGTAGAGAGAGAAATTAATACATATCTAGCTGAACCAATAACAGAAGAGAATTTTCAAGAAACATTGCTGAGAAAAACATATAACTTAATAGAAACATTGGAAAACAAATGAAGAAAAGCAGCTGATAATATTCAAAAGTCACAAGAAAAACAGAAAGAAAGACACAATAGTCAACTACTAGACAAACCAGTTGAATTCAAGATTGGAGACAAAGTACTCTTACATCATACCAAAGTGGAAAAACAATGGAGTGGAAAATTTGACCCAAATGAGATGGACCATTTCACATAGAAGAAATTCTAGGAAATGGAGCTTACAAATTAAGACAGGATAACAAAATCTTAACCAAAGCAGCACATGAAGATTGACTGAAACTACACCACAACACCATACTACTATCCACCAGTAATATTCCACAATTAGAAGTACAGAGAATACTAGTCCAATCAGATGAGATTCCATGAGATCTGGAACCAATCATTATTATTGACAACAACACATTAAATTGATCCATTAAAAGAATATATAAAGACATGGTGGATGTGATAGGAAATATCAGAAAAATGGAGATTACAGACAACATTTACTCACTAGCACAACAACTTTTTCAATTGATCTAACACCAAGAAATGGAAATTACAATCAATCAACAAACCATTCGATATCAAGACACCAGAAAGACATTACAGCACAGAAGACAGAAAAAACCAGAAAATACCATCGACAAAATCATGGCAAAAGTAAAATTGGCAATAAAAGAATTGACAAAAGAGTCAATATATCAAGAGTTGACTAAGGAAACTTGGAATTGGTGGATACAACAATTTCCAAGAAACTATTGTTATTTTTACTTGGGACAACATGTGAATATCCAAAACTTATATATGGATAAAACAAAGCGGTTATTCGACACAACAATACTACAACAACTAGAACATTTTGTGGAGAAAAACAACTTATCCACACAAGCTCGAGCTATATACCATATACACACAGCATTTCAGGATAGACCAGAAATATTACTCAACAAAGCAATGGATATGGTTACCAGTAATCAATTAGAAAAGATTACCAATGCTCAATTTGAAAAATTACAGACTCAAATAACACAAGTAATTCTCAAAAACAAAATCCAGGAAATACTTCAAGAGGGGGAATTAAACGAGTTGGATTTTGACAGAGCTCAATATTAAAAAGAGGAAATAATGTTACTCATAAAAATATAGGAAATATATTAACATGATTATTAGCCAATCAAAAGTAGATGTAATAAATGTGGAATTGCAGGATTTTTCTCAGGAATTGCAGGATTCCAGGAATTTTAGGATTCTTCAATGAGAAATCGCAGAATTCCAGAATTTCAGGATTCCTCTCAAAAGAATTGCAGGATTCCAGGAATTGCAGGATTTCTGTCATGAAAAATCAAGGAATTGAGGAATCTCAATTATGTATATATAGCGAAAGTATTAGAAGCAGGAAAAAGGGACCTCTTAGTTTAGATTTAATCTAAGCAACTCTCCAAATCACAATCATCTAATAAATAACTATTGGTTATCTTAAATCTATTTCCACTATTAACACTTCATGTTGATAGTAATTGGCACTTAACCACATTGGAACAATAGCTCTTGATCATGGTTATTGACAAAATACTAACTTGCAACTCACCTTGGCTTATTTTTTTCTTTATTTTCTTTTCTTTTCTTTATTTTCTTGCTTTGATTTTATTGTTGTGCATACTAATTAATTGAGAAGTAAAAGCACTAAGTTATTGACATCACAGATAGTCTGGTAAAAGACCCAGAAATAAGGGTAGATTTATATATATATTATCAGTTAGCTTACCAAAAAGGCACAACTGCCAGAATAAATCTGGCCACCAAGCTGAGAAAGAAATTGGGAAACAAACTAAACACATGAACACCATTACTATTAAATCTCTGTCTATTATACAAAAAACTCCATCAAAACCTTCAGATATCACACTTTTGGAACATCATTAACAGAAAGAGCTTTTGAGCACCAAGTTACAGGTTTATTATTTAATCCAACACCAAAAGTAGTCACCTGTAACAACACCAGTAAAAGCTTAAGTCCAGCTGAAAAAAACTATAGAACTTCAGTACTAGAACACTTAGCTATTTATTGGGCTGTTATTAAGTAAAAAAAATACTTGAGTCAAAAGTTTAATGTATACACTGATCACAAGAGATTAACTTTAATTCAAAAGCAAAAATTTGGAAATGATTATCATGTCAGATGGAAAATAAAACTTTTACTATTCAATTATATAGTACATTATAAAAAGGGAAAAGACAATGAAAATGCCAACAGTTTGTCATAAATAAGACAAATCTAAAAACATTTTAACCCAAAAATATAGCAAAAGATGAATATACAAAAATACCAACAACTCCAACATTATATAAATACCCAATTGTTCAAGGAGAAATTATCTCAAAAGAAACAAAACAACATAAAACAGCAATCAAAATATTTTATCAATTATCAAAATATACTTTACCAAAAAAACAGAAGAAATTCAGACCAGCCAACAAGAGTAATTACAAAATCGAAAAAAGAGACAATATTATTTAATATGTACTCAGATCCAACAGCAGGATATTTTCACAAAGAAGCAATCATGGAAAAGACCAAAAAAAGATATTATTGGCCATTAATGTATCTAGACATTATTTAATATGTTCAGAATTGTGATGCTTATCAGAGAAGAAAAGGAGCAAGACCAAGTAAACTATTGAGACCAATCAAAGTGAGACAACCATTCGATCGAATTGGAATTGATCTAGTTGGACTATTAACAATAACTAGCAGAGGCAACAAATATATTGCAGTAGCCATGAATTATCTCACTAAATAGCTGGAAGCAAAAGCCATTCAAAGAACAGATGCAGAATTCATTGCCAAATTCATTCATCAAGACTTGATCTGTCGACATAAATGTCCAAAGAAATTATTATCTGATCAAAAAACTCACTTTGTGAATAGAACATTAGCAGAATTAAGCCAAAGATTTGAAATCAAAAGACCATTATCATTGCCATATTATCTGTAAACAAATGGGTTAGTCAAAAGATTTAACAGAACATTGTGTGAAGCAATAGCCCAGATCAGCCAAGAAAACCAAAACAAATAGAATTTGTTTATACCATTAGTATTATTTGCTTATTGAACAATGAAGCAAAACATTACACAAGCAACACCATTTAAACTAGTATATGATAGAACAACAACATTACTAGTTAAGATAGAAGTCAAAACATATCCAACAGAACCAATAACAGAAGAAAATTTCCAAAGAACATAGTTGAGAAAAACATATGACTTAATGGAAACACTAGAAAACAAATAGCAAAAAGCAGCTAATAACATCCAAAAGTCACAAAAAAAACAAAAAAAAAGACATGATAACTAACTACCAGATAAATCAGTTAAATTCAAGATTGAAGACAAAGTATTTTTACATTGTACCAAAGTGGAAAAACAATGCAGTGGAAAATTTGACCCCAAATGGGATGAACCATTTCACATAAAAAAAATTCTTGGAAATAGAGCTTATAAATTAAGATGGAACAACAAAATCTTGGCCAAAACAGCACATGGTAATCAACTAAAACCATATCACCATATAGTATTACCATCCACCAGTAATATTTCACAATTAGGAATACAAAGAATACTAGTCCAATCAAATAAAATTTCACGAGATCTGAAACCAATCATAATCATTGGACCAAACACATAAAAAATTGAACAATAAAAAAAGTATATAAAGACATAGTAGACACAACAAAAGACTTCAAAAAAATGAAAATCACTAACAATATCCACTTACTAGCACAACAACTCTTCCAACTAATTCAACAACAAAATATAAAAATTACTATTAATCAACAAACCATTTAGTACTAAGACACCAGAAAAATACCCAAATACAAAAGTCAAAAAAAAACAGAAAACACTATCAACAAAATAGTTCTGAAAATAAAATTAGCAATAAAAGAACCAACAAATGTCACAGTTGACCAAAAAAACTTGGAAATAGTGGATACACAAATTTCCAAAGAACTTTTGTTACTTCTACTTGGAATAATACTTGAACATTTAGAACTTATATACAGATAAAACAAAACAATTATTTGACACAACAATACTACAACAACTGGAACAATTTGTGGAAAAGAACAATTTGACTACACAAACAAGAACTATCTATTGACTACATACAGGATTTCAAGACAGACCGGAAATCTTACTTAATCCAGAAATGGACTCTATTACAGTTAACTAAATGAGAAAAATAACCAACACCTAATTTGAAAAATTACAAAACAAGATAACTCAAGCAATTTTCAAAAAAAAAGTTCAAGAAATACTTAAAAACAAAGAATTAGAATTAAGAAATTTCGATAAAGCTCAATATTAAAAGGAAGAGATAATATTACTCATAGAATATAGAAATCATATTAGCATATAAATTAGCCAAACAGAAATAGCTGTAGTAAATATGAAATTCCAGAATTTCTCTCAAGAGGAATTGCAGAATTCCAGGAATTTCAAGATTTTTGTACAAAAGAATCATAGGATTCCAGAATTCCAGGTTTTTCCCAAAAGAAATTGTAGGATTCTTGGTGTGAAGAATTGAGGAATTAAGGAATCTCAATCATGTATATATAGCAGTAGCATTAGAAGTAGGAAAAGACAGACTTCTCAGTTTAGATTTAATCTAAGCAACCTTTTACATCACAAATATCAATAAATAATTATTCACTATCTCAATCTATGTTCCACTATCAACATTTCATGTTGATAGTAATTTATACTTAACCACACTGGAACAATAGCTCTTAATCATGGTTATTGATAGAATACTAACTTACAAAATTGACTTGGCTTATTTCTTTATTTTTTTTTGTTTCTTTTATCTTCTATTTTGTTATTTCTTTTGTTGTTTACTAAATTGATTAAGAGTTAAGTACTGAATTATTAACATCAAGAATTGCCTGGTAAAAAACCTCTGCAAGTAAGTAAAGCACATAAAAGAATTACAGATTACTTATTAGAAGATTGCCAGCCACCAAGCCAAAAAAAAATTTGACAGAATTGCAATTTTAGGAGACTACTGAAAACCACTATTAAATTTCTGTTCATTATACAAAAAACTCTACACAAAAACTTTCAGATCAACAAAACCTTCAGATACCAACAACTTAAAGATATTAGCAATACTATTCATCAATTGAGCACCAAGTTATGGGTTTGTTATTTGCTTTAAAGTCCCAAATAATCACTTGTAACAACAGTACAGCCAGAAAAAAGATTGACCAACTTGGTCTTAAATCTATTATAAAATATAATAATTTTATTTTAATTTACCAAAGAGAAAATTTTAATACTATTTTTACTTACTAAAACTGATTAGTAGTTAAAAACAAATGCAATAGTGCTTAATTTCTTAAAATAAACAACCATGTATTGTCAAACACTAATAGGTTTTAACATAATATAAAAAACTTTACCAAAAACATCAAAAGCTGTCTTAATATTAGCAGCAAACATACCTAATAGTATATTATGCAATATAACAACAGTAAGAAAAAAACCAGACTAAAAACTTGGCAATTTTAAGAATGGTAAGATAAATAAAACTTGTAAGCTTAACCAGAAATATAGCATTCAGAAAACTTTGAAAAATAAACTCTATACAAAAAAGTTTTATATTGTTTTTAAAAACAGACTTTACATCCAAAAAACTATACACAGACTGGAAAATAGCTCTAATATAAACCAACTTGATTTTGAAAATTGCATCAAACACTAAAGTAAAAACCACCTACTTAGCAAAACTTTAATAATTAATAATGGTTTTTTAAGCATTGCCAATAGCAATACCAGAAACTAGTGGAGATAATTCAGTTTTTATTTAATTAGCCCAGTTCTCAAAAATAGATAATCCAACAAGAAACTATTGCTTTGTTTCTAAAACTAGTGAAAATTTGCCAAAAAACACTATATTTAATAATACAACCAGTAATTGATCTTGGCCTATCTTAGATAATATGCCAGATAATACAATAGAGATTTCATCTAAGATTTTATTAGGAATTACAAATAAATTCAGTATAACAATAGTAAAGACAAGTAACTGCCTTTACTTTTTTGAACTTTTGGTTTTTTTGATTATTTTTTTAAAAAAAAGATATTAACAATACTTAATATAGAAACTATGAAAAAAAAACCAACTTGTTAACTGGTTTATTATTAAAAATTTTTGGGCTTTTTAAAAAAGTAGAAGCAACACTAAGACTAATTCAAGTGTATCTTTTTAAGAAAATTTTAACTAATGAAAAACCAGTCAAAAATAAAAAAGATACTATAATAGCCACTAAAGACAGCTTTTTACAATTATTAAATAAAAAAAAGATTTTTAAAACGTTTTGTTTAATTGCTTTTACAACAAAAAAAGCTTTTTTGGTTGAAATTTTATTAAATATCTTAGAAAAAATATCAAGTATAGCTTTTTTACTTTTTGCTTTAGTTATGGTCATAAAATTAAGAAGACAAAGAGTATTAAATAACTTATAATTTATAAAATATATATTTTTAATTTACTAAAATATTAGAAATAAAAAATACTAAATTTTAGAATAATATTACAACAAATTATATAAAAAAAAGCTTTTTTTTTTAAGAAAATATATTTTTATTATCTTAATTAGAATCAAAAATTAGTTATTACAATTAATTTAATAAAAACTTATTTTAAAACTCCAAATTTTTAAATTATTATAGCTCGAAATTTCTAATTAAAAACTAATATTTTGAAATTAATTACCAATTTTAATAACTGTTAATATTTTCAAGTCTGAATTAAAAACAATTTTCTTTAATATAGTTTACTATTATGTTTTCTTTAAATTTTTTAAATTTTTTTATATTATTAAGAAGTTTACAGTTAAAATTTTCTGTAGAAAAGTTAATTTTTACAGCAAAATAATTAGCATAAAATTGATTATTTTATTATAAATTCAACAATATACATAGTTTAAAGTATAAAAAAATATTTTGAAAAAAAATTAACTTATTAAAAGTTTACCAACTTTTATTAATAGCAAAATTAACAACAAAACGATATTAATAACAGCAAAAAATAAAATAAAAAACTATTAATAATAATAGCTAAATATGTTTTATTTTATATTTTTTAATTATTATTATTATTAATGTTTTACTGTTATAATATTTGATTCTTTAGAAATTTTAAATTTTATTGTTTTAAAAACTAATATTTTATATAAGTATTGTATTTAAAAAAAAATTTTTAATTATTTTTACTATTACAAATATTAAAATTTAAATTATTTAATTGTAAATTATAAAATGTTTTTATTTTTTCGGTTTAGATTTTTTTCAAGTTTATAAATAATTTCAAGATTTTTTTATTAATATTAAATTATATATTAAGACTTTTATATTATTGGCTTTTTTTATTGCTGTATTTTTAGTTATTATTACTATTAATTTTGTAGTTAGTTTTAAATTAAATTTTTTAAAATCTCAAACTTTTAATTTGACTATAATTATTAAGTTTTTTATTAAACTTATTGGTTCTTTAATTACTTTATATAACAAAAAATTTAACAATATTACAAAAAATGAAAATGAAATTAATTTTAATAATTAAAAAAGTTTATTTATTTTTTAGTTATAATTGTATATTATAAACTTTTGTTATTGTTTTTGTTAGTTAATTTGTTTATTTTTTAATAGTATTTAACTATAAGATATTTAAGTTTTAATTCAAAAATCAAATTTTAAAAAATTGCAATTAGTTAAAATATTTAAAGTTCAATAATTATAATTTTTAAAAAAAATTATTTTGCAAAATAATTAAAACCAATTTTAATTAAGTTAATAATTAATTAACTTTAAAATTATTAATTTATAATATAATAAAATACATTTTTTTATATATATTTTTGAAATATTTTGAGTTTTAATACTATTATTATTGCAAAAAATTCTGCTTAAACTATTGAAATCAAAAAAAATTTTATCGTTGTTTAGTTTAAAGTAATATATAATTTTATTATAACTTTTAGTTATATTTGTAAACTATTATAATTGGCTTATTAAATTTTTTTTTTATCAAGTTTTACGAGTGCGGCCCAACCACTACCTAAAAAAATACAATCATACAAGATCCTATATTAAGTGTGGCTCATGCCCTTTCTACACGTGACCAGCCACTCGGGCCAATCAAGGCAGCACTATACACCTAAACTACGGCTTATTAATAAGATAAAAATAAATAAAATATTTTTAATTGAATAATTAGTGTAAAATATAAAACAAAAATGTAATATTAAGATAATAATAAAAATTAAAAGTAATTTTATGTTAACTTTGGTTTTAATTTCAATTGATAACACCAAAAAATAATAATTTGAAATTATTAATATTGAAAATTTTAATAAAATTAATAATTAAAAAAGAATATTTTAACGAAACAATAATTTCAAAAAATAAAAACAAGAATTAATTTTATACAAATAATATTCATTATAATCTTCAAACTTGAATTAAATAAAACCCTTATAAAATCTTTAAAGTCTATTTTTAATAAAAAGAAATTTACAAATTATATACAATGGGATTAAATTTGATTTTTGTATTTTATTATATCTTAAAGAATAATAATGTAATAATAGCCAAAGGTAGATATAAAAATGTTAGATGGTTAAACAAATATTTTTCATAGTTTGACTTTTTATTAATGTTGAAATTTATTTTCAATATCATGACTTTTATATTAAATAATTTTTTGTAGTCGCTAATCAAAAACGATTATTGGTTAATTGGACAAAATATTAAAGTCTATACGTTACATTTTTCTATTTCTGGACAATGAAAGCCTTATAACGGTTCTAACCTTCAATGTGGAGTGAGATCAAATAGCTCAACCAAAAATTCTGTTTCATAATCTAAATCGCCATCCTTTTTTCCACCACCAAATTCCTATTACCAATATAAGAAAAAGGTAGGAGGCAAGTACGAGTTCAGCGGTGAAATCGTCTGTGTAAAGCGTACGAATTGAAAGATTGATCAAACCGGTCAAAAGATTTGCCTAAGTGAACAGAAAATTAGATTCACGTTAGCAGAAAAATGTTATTGAGAAAACAAATTGATTTAATATCATACCACGAGAAATACACCCAAGCCATTAAAATTCATCGCTTCCATAATGTCAGGCAAAGCTTTTTTACTCGTTTTCCAATAATTTGGGAAGAGTAACAATTCAATTAACTGAAAAAATAGCAAGGAAGTCGTATTGAAAGCAGCCACCCATAAAACGTAAGGCAAATTGGCCATTTTTCTAGATACTTCTATTCGTAATCCATATGTTGATAAAAAAGCTAGCCACCAAAGGGAAGACCAGGAAAATAAAATCATAGCAAGTTTTTTTTGTTTGGGGTTTTTGCTCTTTCGATTCTCACGAAAGGCGTAGTAAGGGTCTGGGGGCAATATATAATGCCCTGTGTCGAGGGCGAGTAAAAATATGGCAAGGTAACCTAAATACAAAGGTCTCATCCAATTAATAAATACTCGTTTTTACTGTTGAACATTTAGTAAAGGTATTTTTACCTAAAAAACTGCATAAACCCTCCTTGTTAGCACTAATAATATTTGATCGAGGGGCATGATGAATAAAATCTTCAAGACCAAATCTTGACAGGAGTTGTTGATAAACTGTTTTTTAAATTAAACCATAAATTTTAGTAACAAATAGCAAAATTTTCCAACAAATCTCAAAATTTACCTAAAGCTATTCCTAATCCCATCAAAGAAAAGCGAACATATTTTTGAACAGTGCGACAAATTGTCACAAAAATTGGAAGAAATCCTAGTGTAAAGAAAAAGTTCCAGTGCAAACCATACTCTGTCACATGTTGCTTCAAAATAGAAAAAAATTAATACTTTCAGTTAAACCAGATTTTCTAATTGAAAGGTTTGATTTGCATTACAAACCTGATAGTCTACGCCTTTTACCATCAGAAACCGGACAAATCCAATTGTCAAAATGGGTAAGGATTGTCGAATGGCACGGAATAATTGACCACCCAGTGGTTTAAAGCGATTCTCTG
The DNA here is from genome assembly GCA_016748015.1 of Geosiphon pyriformis. NCBI lineage: Eukaryota > Fungi > Glomeromycota > Glomeromycetes > Archaeosporales > Geosiphonaceae > Geosiphon > Geosiphon pyriformis. The sequence continues at coordinate 844,595 of JAAOMT010000512.1, read as the reverse complement.
GTTTTTTCAGGAAGGGTTTAGCGGCCACAATACCCGAGGAAAACACAAAAGAGCCAACCCCAAGATCCATCTGAAAAAGGTTTCGATAAATATTTGTTTCACGCGTTTAAATGATGATGATCACAAAATTTAAAGATAACTACTAATGATGTTCCAAAAACCTCAACTTTTGCAAAACGTCTTGGAAAAACCGGGAAATCAACTGCCAGTATTGATAGACAAGTCAAAATGATCATACCAGCTCGATACGCGCTCAAAAAGGGCTTCTGGGCGATTGCAACAGCCACTTTCTTCGACATTTCTGCATCCTTTCCCTCTGCCATTAACCCATCCTCATAATCATCACCAACAACTTTCACATAAGTATTTTTATTTGATACTAATTCATGCAATTCGTTAGAATCACTGTCATCACTGATATTGTCATTATCTTCTTTCTTTTCGTTACGTTTCTTTTCCCAATAGGATTGTTTCTTCTTGGTTTCAACTTCTTGCTTAGGTTTGCTTTTATATGTAACATAACCGGAAAGAGTGAGTAAAAACAAATTAAGAAAAAATGAATATGAAGATAAAACAGTGCACGCTAATAAAGAAGGAACTATGATAACAAAATATTCGAAAAAAAAGTTGGTGAAGGAAGGAAGTTTTGTAATAATGGAGGGCGGATTTATGGTTAGAGTAGACCATAAAATATAAGATGTCTTGTGTGATATTGGATTATATATTTAAAGATGAAAGTTTAGTCAATTAAACAGGTATGGACAGAAATTTTTAGCATTGTCTTACTAGTATCAATTATGAGAAAACGTCTTTCAAAAAGCTCACCAATAAAACTCCAGTGACTGAATTAATTTCCCACATGGAGCCACCGCTCAGACCTGTTACCCATAACTCTTTTTCAGCCTTGTACGTTGATTCATCAGATTCCATCACCTTTTGCTAAAATTTGCAGTTTCCAATTTTATGGCAGATTCCAGAAAGGTCAAAGATTAATAACCGAATCCCAAACATGTAAGACAGGAAATTAGGATTTGAGGATTGAGAATAAACAAAAAAGACTTCCTCTACTCACACCTCTAGTGTCGTTTTCTAATTGGTTTTATCTCAATTTGTGAAAATCGAGGAAAGGTCAGCGTTCGAGGAACGCGCAGTAAGGTCACTGACAAAAAGATCTACGTCGAAGGTTCCACAAGTTAATTTATAAATTGGTTTGCATATTACCCATATTACCTTATACACTATCCTTCAAGTTTGAGCTTTGATAATATGAGCGGCCGTCAAGGTATTTAAAGTTGATTTCCTTATATATTTGTGAACCTTTCGCTCAAACTAATTCGCTTTAAAGGGGGTAAACTCAAACCACTCAAGCAGGCAAAAAAAAAGGAAACCATTGAAGTTGACGAGGTTGAAACTATATTTTTATTATTACCTTTGATTTAATATATTTAAAATTTCTAAATCTTTTACTTACTTTCAATTTAAACTGGAAGTTGGACTTGGAGTTTAAAAAGAAGAAACAGGAAGATCAAAAAAAGCTAAAGGAACTACAAAGTAAAGCAGCAAAAGGGGGACCACTTGGTAAGTGATGGAATCTTAATTACATATGTTAATATTGATATTGGATATGATTTTCTCAAACTAATTTTTAGTTGGCGGCGGTATTAAGAAATCTGGAAAGAAATAAAAGTTATATCTACAAATTGAGGATGTAAAGACATTTAAATGGCAACACTCTAAACATTTCTTTTTTATCCTTTGAACTAAATCATGTTAGCGAAATATTAAGGTCTTCTCTATTTTGCAATCTTATCTAAAATCATAATTTCGAGAAAAAAATGTTAATACAGTGGATCCTTCGAAATCAGAATATTTAATTTAAATTCAAGTGCCCAATAAAATTCTTGCTTCAATAAAGAAAAAGGATAAAATAGCATTAAGGTAAAATGAAATCCGTTATGCAATGAAAATATAGTAATGTAATATTCTCGACTGTATATTCCGCATCGGGGAATTGAACCCCGGCCTTCCCGGTGAGAGCGGGAGATCCTAACCACTAGACTAATGCGGATGACATTGGTTATGAATTTCGACGAATATAAATATAAAAATTAATATACATCACCATTAGACAGTTGGGTCTTTTGATTTTGGTAAGACATGTTTGCTGGTCATTTTTACAAAGTATCCACGCCCAATATAAACCGAACCAAATATTAGCTAATGGCATACCCCACTCTCAAAAAATTATATAATTATGATATAGAAATTAGATGAGCTCTTCCTTTGCATAATCTGCGGGATTTAACGAATCTTTATACAGTTTTACATTCGTAACACTTCAACCTTATTCCATCAATAGCTCACAATCTGCCTCAATTACTGTTTTTATGTAGCAAGATGCGTTTCGAAGTACTATGAGGAAAATAGAAATTCTTGATAATTAGATGGGATCTCAAAAAAACAGCTTTGCAGATTCATTACATGATTCCTGTAACAATTTCGTGAACTGGTATAAGAGTCCACTTAGCATCTTTATGATCTTGATGATATTGCATATTATTTACATTCTCAGGAAAACTATCCTCTTTAGAGAACAGTTTACTTGAGAAGTGTTAAAACTACTAGAAGTACTGTCACTATAGAATTATTATCTGGGATTGTATGATTTTTTAGGTTTGCTTTACTCGAGAAATTGGATCCTTTTGTTGGGTTTAATAAAGGTACCTTTGACGGCCACGTGAAATGGTTGGTAAATTTGATCTAGAAAATCGGAGGTCACATGATCCAAACAAAATCGTCATTTCTGATACAATTCCAAAGTATTAGAATCTGATCTAGAATATAAAAAAACAGATTTTTTGGATTTTGTTGCCTGATGTCTTTAAGAATTGCTTCGAAGGCGTTACTGGTCTGTATTCTTGTTTATATTAATTTTTTACATTTATTAATCCCACATTGATATTTTCTCATCAAGAATATTAGTTTTCCGGTTCAAACAACAAAAAAATTTCTGATCATATTACGATCATTAAATTCAGGGGGTAAACAGGCATGCTATTATAATGAAATTACTGGGAATTGGGTTTTCGTGAACATCAAAGATCATTTCTAAGCAGCAGTTTTTGTAGATACTGCACAAAAGTCCCATCAAAAAATCTAGTTTTCCCAGTAAAATTAATTGGGATTCCTCAAGGTACTATACGCAAACACCAAAAAATGTGAAATCTGAAACATCCTCTCGTCAGCGTTATGCAATGGGAGTATGCTCAATTCTTTATATTCATATCAGCATATCATAATGTCAATCAAATATCCACTGAAACTGACTTTATTTTACTTCATCAAGCCAACAACGTGGAGAAGTCTAGCCTTATTTATTGCAACAGGCGTAGGCCTTGTACTTTACTTTAGGAATGAAAAGGAGAAGTTGGAAAAGAAACGTAAGTATCCATAACATCTATATCAGCCATTCCTTTTCGCCGACCTTTCACATTTCGATGAAAGATATTTTTACTTATTTAAACGATCTCACTTTTAGGAAAAGAAGACCGCGAGATGAAATCAATAGGAAGGCCTAAGATTGGGGGCTCATTCGACCTTCTCGATCAAAATGGACAGGTTTTTACTGATCATGATCTTCTTGGCCGATATTCTCTGATTTATTTTGGCTTTACGAATTGTCCTGATATTTGCCCTGAAGAATTGGATAAGATGACGGCAGTTATCGATAAGCTAAGCAAGTGTGCTCAAAACCTGCCAAACCATAGACAACTTAAACGTTACCCTCTATTAACCATCCTTTTATGTCGCTTCCAGAAAGTGACCCAGACCTAGGTGACATTATCAGACCAATCTTTATATCATGTGATCCGCAACGCGACAGCGTTGAAGCTGTCCGAGAATACCTTAAGGGCAAGTTTCTCTGAATTGCCATGATATCACGTTTAGTCTCGAAATTTTTTATATCTTAAACTTCGACACACTTTAGATTTTCATAAGGATTTTATTGGCTTAACCGGTACATTCGATCAGGTGGCGAAGGTCGCCAAAGCGTATCGCATGTATTTCAGTCGACCACCGCAAGTGAAAGATGGGGAGGATTACTTGGTAGACCATTCAATATTCTTTTACCTCATGGATCCAAATGGAGAGTTTGTTTCTGTATATGGCAAACAAGCACTCACTGAAGAGATATACAAAGCCATCAAAGATCATATCCTTGAATTTCTGTCGCAAGGTGGAAAATTCAAAAGCGCAGATAGTGAAAAAAAAGATATAGGTATAAAAAGAAATCTTCAAAATAATCTCATATTCTGATTTGTGTATTTTTTTCTCATCCAAATCATATTCAAATTTAGAGGAGAAAAGTTCAAATGAAGGTGGAAAATCATGATATTTTCTTTGACCAAAAAGATTGGATAATCAAAAGCTAGGATGGCCTAGGTGAGGGTACCATTTGTGATGTAGATAATTTTGAACTGATAAATTCTGGGAACATCATGATAATTTAACACTTAATATATTTAATTTGAATGAAAGGTTTGAGATTATAATCTGTGCCAAACTCAAGGTTGGCTCATAAAAATCATGTTTGTGATGAATTTACGCAATAAGTTCATGTCCAATTCAAATGAGAGGCGTTGGACAGTATCTCATTGACATCAACAAGTTTAAAAAGGGAAAATTCTTGCCTATATTGAGTAATAGATATATCCGAGATCTCTTTTTTGCGGTTATATGCGATCGCAAAGCAATGATCATCGTCCAGATAACTTTCCTCAAATTGCCATTCATGACACATTTGATTGTCAACCAATAATCGAGTACGAGTTTTTATCATCTGAAGATTACAAATGTATATCTTCAGAAATTAAACAATCCCAAAATTAGAATTTCAATCGAATAGAGACAAACTTTTGTTTCACCAAAAGAATCTTTCTCATCGGGGGAAAAATGAAATTCAGCCTTTCGCAAATCCATCCCCAATCCAAGCCCAAGTGCTTTAACATAACTTTCTTTCAAGCACCAATATCGATAAAATCGGTGTAGCTGATTAGATGCTTCTTTGTGTGCACGAATAACACTCCATTCATAGTCTGAAAACTTATATCAAAAAAGATAATTTTTTTTCAATGAACGTTTCTTATCCGTTATTGGCAAAAGTTCTTGTATTTTTGAACATAGATCTACTAAACTTTGTCCTCTAGTGCATTGAAAAATATTTCAATCGTTTCATTATGGGGTTCTTCTACTTTCATCAAATCCACACCTATCATACCATAATTATGAATTTCCGCCGCAACCAGAACCACCCAATCACCATGATGCGATATATTGAAGTCGATTATGTAGTCATCTTTGACAAATGATTTCATTTCTGGTGAAAGCTTGACTTGCAATGAATCGTTAAATCATATGGCAAAATATTTCAAATTGGAACTGAATAATTCTAAATGACCACATCAAATTATTTGGTATTTCAATGAGGTCACTTACCAAAATAGGTTTATTTTGAGGGGTTCGACCAAATTTTATAGTCTTCCAATCTAATTTATAATAGCTACAAAACAGCCAACGTAAAAGTAAACGTCCTACAAGGCGCAGTTTGACAGTTTTGAAAAACCGAGACTTTTTTATTCGATCCCTTTCTTCGGCTTGTACACATAGTAGAGCGTCTTCATATTGCTATTTGAAAAATCACAAGATACTATATTGGTATTGATTAAATATTCAAGGATGTTGATAAGGATTTTAAATTACTTCGAACGTGGGCTCCCAATCTTTAATTTTGCATGCCCAACGAGCAATTATTTTGGAGGGAAGGGGGAGGGTTTCAGCCATTTTCCTAAGAAAAGATTTTCTTTTAGAAGTGAGTGATATTTATATGAGACAGACTTGATTCAATCTCTTGATTCCGAAAAAGGGGGAGACTTCAAAAATTATAATTTAATTTATATATAATACATTAAACAATTTAAAGAACATAATAAAATCAAATGCTTAAAGAAACAAAATTAAATAAACTATATATTAATTTTATAAATATAGCAATAACAACAATTATTTTTTATTTTTAACATATATTAATATAATTAATTAATTATTTTATTTTACATATGTAAAAATATAAGTAAAAAATATTAGTTAAAAAAAATCATTTTTATAACTAAATAAAATACTAGTCTTTTAGAACAATAATGCCTGTTTCCATTGGCTCTACCAATCCTATGTTAACTGCGCTGCTAATTGCATGTTCACTCGGATTTATAAACAGACAGCTTTTGATTCAACAATTATTGTTGCAAATTCTTTCTCTTTTAACTCCAGCGCTTTCTTGCATTTGGAGTCTTTTCCTCTTTCTTCCCTTCATCATTAGCAGCTTACTTGACTGATTCGTTGCTAGCGAAACAACAATTCAAAGCCCTTTTGGCCTAACATCGTCCGACATGAACGGATATCAGTTTGCGTACTCTTCAGCGCCACTACGGCGAGTGAAATACGTTCAGTTTGGGATTTTATCCCCAGACGAAATCGTATCCTTTGCTGCTCTTCTAAAGAGTTTAGACTTTGCTACCTTTGGTTACCGTTGCTAAATTTACTTCATTCCCCTCAAGGAGAATAGCATGTCGCGAGCTTTAAAAAATAAACGCTAAAGTCTGGTTTGACAATTTAGGGGTACCATTAATAACTTTTATATTTTGCGACAAATCATTGATGGTAACGATAGAATCCCAAAGTCTAAAAGTTCAAAGATGTTGCAGTGGGAGGGGTATTTCAACGAAATACCCTTGCTTTTAGCTGAAAATTTTTAAAGCCTGACGATCAACATCAGCGTATTTTTCGAATAGTTTTAATATGGTTTTGTATCCTTGACTCTGGATTGTATTTCTTGACACTTTACTAGAAAAACATGTCGGTCGCGTTGATCGAACACCCAGAAACGATGGACGAAAGTGGACATAAGCCGAAGATGGGTGGTCTACTTGATCCTCGTATGGGAACTATAGATCGAAATTTCAAATGCCAAACATGTGGCGAAGGAATGTCCGAATGCCCAGGTCATTTCGGTCACATAGAGCTGGCAAAACCGGTGTTTCACATTGGTATTTCATCACTTCGCTCTTGAAATTTTGTTAGAAAAAATTCCTTGATTATCATCGATCTGTCTTATTTCATACCTCAATGGATAATATGCGAGCGTCTCATAGTTCATCTCTGGATATCTTTTCTACTTACTGAATCTGACCTTATGCTTGTTATTTATCTGATTTGTCAAAAATCTGTGTACACATCACACAGGCTTTCTTCCTAAAGTAAAGAAGATCTTGGAATGTATCTGCGTTTCATGCTCAAAGTTGAAAACAGACGACGTGAGTTGTCCCTTCGCTTTCAATATCAATAGAAATTTGATTTCCATTGTCTTGACCTCAAATCTCAAAAAATTGTTTATGTATATCCTCATAATGCCAAATTCAAAAATTCAAAATAAATCAAACAAAACTACTTTACAAATGTCCCTATCTTTATCCTGTCATTTCGGGGATCTGTTTTCATTGCTTCTAATGGTTTAGTCAAACCCAAAGTTCAATCAAGCTCGCAAAATACGTGATCCCAAGCGCCGTCTTCGCGCCGTTTGGGAAATATGTAAGGGAAAGATGGTTTGTGAATCCGGAGAAGATCCTGACGCTGTTAATGAAGACAAAGACTTAGGAGAATTTGGAGATATGATACTTCTAAATAAAGCACCGCAACCCGCTGTGGACGATCTTGGATTAAAAAGGAAAAAACCACATGGTGGTTGTGGGCATCGGCAACCTACCATCCGTAAAGATGGCTTAAAACTATTCGCTAATTATAAACCCAAGGATGAGGTTAGTCAACTGATAGATAGGCAAAAGATTTAGTTAAAGATCATTTATCCACAATATCTTCCTCAAATTGTAGGAGCAAGCACAAGATGCAAAGCAACCTTTAACTCCAGCTGATGTGTATAGAATTTTCAAGGCTATCAAAGAACAAGATCTCCTTGATATGGGTCTTAATGCTGAATTCGCGAGACCTGATTGGATGATCATTACGGTTCTTCCAGTTCCTCCACCACCCGTGCGTCCGAGTATTCAGATGGACGGAACCAGTCGTGGTGAAGATGATTTGACACATAAATTATCTGATATCCTCAAAGCCAATCAAAACGTACGAAGGTTTGAATCAGAAGGGAGCCCAGTCCATGTTATTAGTGAATTCGAAGATCTACTCCAGGTTAGTTCTTTTATCTCTATACTACAATAGAGTTTGCCGCTAGGATTCCCCTCTAAAAAACTTCCCCTTAGTTTCATTGCGCAACTTATATGGATAATGAAATGGCCGGCCAACCGCAAGCCTTACAGAAATCTGGCAGACCTTTAAAATCTATTCGTGCTAGACTAAAGGGAAAAGAAGGCCGTCTTCGTGGAAATCTCATGGGAAAACGTGTTGATTTCTCAGCACGTACAGTTATCACAGGCGATCCAAATATCTCAGTAGACGAAGTTGGCGTTCCACGTAGTATTGCACGTAATTTAACGTATCCTGAATTAGTCACCCCTTATAACATTGAACATTTACAAGAACTTGTGCGTAATGGACCTACCGAACATCCCGGAGCCAAATATGTGATACGAGATACGGGGGAACGCATCGACTTGAAGCATCACAAACGTGCTGGTGAGGTGCGATTGCAATATGGATGGAAAGTAGAGCGTCATCTTAACGATGGTGATGTTGTCATTTTTAACCGTCAACCCTCACTTCACAAAATGTCAATGATGGGTCATAAAGTCCGAGTGATGCCTTACTCGACCTTTCGCCTGAACTTGTCCGTCACCTCACCATACAATGCAGATTTCGATGGCGATGAAATGAACATGCATGTGCCCCAATCAGTAGAAACTAGAGCAGAAATCACAGAAATTTGCATGGTTCCAAAGCAAATTGTTTCACCACAATCGAACAAACCTGTAATGGGTATTGTACAGGACACTTTATGTGCCGTTCGCAAGTTTACCAAGCGTGATTGCTTTCTATCCAGAGATTTAGTAATGAACATTTTAATGTGGGTCCCTGAATGGGATGGACGTATTCCTCGTCCTTGTATCATCAAACCGATTCCAATGTGGACGGGTAAACAAATTTTGAGTTTGATCATTCCTAAAGGTATCAATTGTGATGGTTTCCACTCTGGACATCCAGAAAACGAAAAATCCGATATTTCTCCCGGTGACACGAAGGTATTAATAGAAGATGGTCAAGTACTTTGTGGTATTATATGCAAAAAAACAGTTGGCACCTCGCAGCAGGGACTTGTACATGTTATCATGCAGGAATTAGGTTCTGAGGCTGCCAAAAAATTCTTAAATGGTTGTCAAACAGTAGTAAATAACTGGCTACTACAACATGGCTTCAGTATTGGTATTGGTGATACGATTGCTGATAAGGATACAATGGAGACTATCACGCAAACCATTGGCGCTGCGAAATCTCGAGTACAAGAAATTATTTTGAAAGCGCAGCAAGATAATTTAAAATGCGAACCGGGTATGACCATCAGAGAATCGTTTGAACATCATGTTAACCGAGAGCTCAATACGGCTCGTGATTCGGCAGGGCGAAGTGCTGAGAGGAGTTTGCGAGAAGAAAATAATGTTAAGCAGATGGTAGTTTCTGGCTCTAAAGGATCTTTCATCAACATTTCCCAGATGAGTGCATGTGTTGGTCAACAAAATGTAGAGGGCAAACGTATACCCTTTGGGTTCAAGTTTAGAACTTTGCCACACTTTACCAAAGATGATCATAGTCCAGAGTCTCGCGGCTTTGTCGAAAATTCTTATCTAAGAGGATTAACCCCAACTGAATTTTTTTTCCATGCAATGGGTGGTCGTGAAGGTAATTATCACCCCTCGATTAGTAAATAGTAATTTCTTTTAACTTAAATTCACCTTATTACTAAGGTTTGATCGATACGGCTGTCAAAACTGCCGAAACTGGTTACATACAACGTCGACTAGTGAAAGCCCTGGAGGATGTAATGGTTAAATATGATGGGACCGTTCGAAATTCTTTAGGAGATGTAATCCAATTTTGCTATGGGGAAGACGGCATGGATGGTTGCTTTGTTGAAAAGCAGTCACTCGATTCTCTCAACTTATCCAATGCCGAATTTGAACGAAAATATTTGATTAATCTTGGTGATTCCAATTTCGATTTTGCTGCCGGCTCCCTCACTCCAAAACTTACTGCTCTTTTAGAGAGCGAAATGGCATCCAGAGAAGTACAAGATCAATTTGAACAAGAATATAATCAATTACAGGAAGATCGGAGATTATTGCGCGAATTTATTTTCCCTCATGGCGATAACAAATGGCCAATGCCAGTGAATCTTAAACGTCTAATAAAAAATGCCCAGCAAATGTTTAGCTATGACACCAAGGAAGGAAGTGACCTACATCCTCTTATTTTGTTAGGTAGCTTGAACAGATTAATTGACCAGTTGCGGGTGGTCAATGGAGATGACAAAATTAGTCAAGAGGCACAGTTAAATTCCACCTTGCTTTTCAAAATCTTATTGCGATCCGTTCTTTCGAGTCGTCGTGTAATTGAAGAATATCATCTTAACAACAAAGCGTTTAACTGGTTGATTGGTGAGATACAACAAAGGTTTCAAAATTCATTAGTTGCTCCTGGGGAGATGGTCGGAACAATTGCTGCTCAATCTATTGGTGAGCCGGCCACTCAGATGACATTGAATACCTTTCATTATGCTGGTGTGAGCAGTAAAAACGTCACGCTTGGTGTACCACGTCTCAAAGAAATTATCAATGTCGCAAAAAACATTAAGACACCTTCCATTCATGTATACTTAAACGGTGAATACGCAAAAAATATGGAGCTTGCCAAAGAAATTCAAAGTGTGATTGAATACACAACCCTTAAAACTGTTACTCAATGCACTGAAATTTGGTATGATCCTGACATAACTTCTAGCATCATTGATGAAGATAGAGAATTCGTTGAGCTCTATTATCAAATGGAAGAAACAGTAAATACTATTCAACAATCGCCCTGGGTTTTGAGGTTTGAACTAGGACACGGTGTGATGCTTGATAAAAAGCTTCCTATGGATACTGTCGGTAACAAAATTCAAGAACATTTTCGACGTGACATCCATGCTATATGGAATGACGATAATGCTGACAAGAAAATCATTCGATGTCGAATTCTTAATGAGTCCAGTAGCAACAAAGAAACTGTTGATGAAGAAGGAACTCATCATTCAACTGAAGAGGATGTCTTTCTCAAAAGATTAGAAAACAATATGCTTGGAAGTATTGGTTTGAGGGGAATTCGCGGAATCCAACGTGTCTACTTGATAGAAACAAAAAAGACACAAATATACATTGATGATGTAGGCAAAATTTGTAAAGAAGATGAATGGACTCTAGAGACTGATGGAACAAATTTGCAAGAGGTACTTTGTGTCGAGCATGTCGACCATAAACGAACATACTCAAATAATTGCGTGGAAATTATGACAGTTTTGGGTATCGAAGCTACTCGTGCTGCTTTATTAAAGGAACTTCGGGGTGTTATCGAGTTTGATGGCTCTTATGTCAATTATCGTCATTTAGCTTTGTTGTGCGACGTTATGACATCAAGAGGACACCTTATGGCAATCACTCGCCACGGTATTAATCGTGCAGAAACAGGTGCTTTGATGAGATGCTCCTTTGAGGAGACAGTTGAAATCTTGATGGAAGCGGCCGCCGCAGGTGAAATCGATGACTGTAAAGGAGTAGCAGAAAATATTATGCTGGGACAGGTTGCGCCACTTGGAACCGGTGAATTTGATATATATCTTGACGATGAAATGCTAAAGACAGTCGTTCCGCCCCATCCAACCGAAACTAAAACAGCTGAAGGCAATTTTGGTATGAATGAATATCGTCGCTCCGGTGCTATGACTCCTGGCCATATGACCCCCATGACTCCGTTTAACGGAAGTCGAACACCAGGCATTCATGGAGCGGATACACCAGCCCATCATGGTGCTCGAACACCACAATATGTTGATTTCTCAATTCCTAGTACGCCAGCATTTTCTCCTATAGCGGAAGTAGGCTCCGGAACTCCGATTATGGTTGGAAATCCTCAAAATGCCGTCAATTGGGGCGTCAGTCCCTATGCACCTAATACCAGTCCAACCTATCACACAGCAACTCCTGAATATTCCCCAACTTCACCATCTGCGTATCCACAATCCCCTGGTTTTTCGCCTTCAAGTCCTGCTTATAGTCCCACAAGCCCAAGCTATTCGCCTACGAGCCCATCAGCATTCAACGGGGTTGCAGGACAACTTGCCGGCGTCAACGGAAATTTGGGAGTCGGCTTGGCTCTTGGTCCTCGCAATACTCTTCGTGGAACTGGGAGTACACCCTTAAATTATCAAGCAACCAGTCCTACCTACTCGCCGACTAGCCCTTCATATTCGCCGACGTCGCCAAGTTATTCACCAACATCCCCTAGTTATTCACCAACATCTCCAAGTTATTCACCCACCTCACCAAGTTATTCACCAACATCACCTAGTTATTCCCCTACGTCTCCAAGTTATTCACCTACAAGTCCTTCTTATTCGCCGACCAGCCCTTCTTATTCGCCGACAAGTCCAGCCTATAGTCCAACATCACCTCAATATTCACCCACTTCACCATCTTACTCGTATGTATTCAAGTATATTTCATTAAAAATTTATTTTAGTATAGTTTTATTAACAAGTTAATTCTTTAGACCAACATCGCCGTCTTTCAATCCAGCATCTCCAAGCTTTAGTCCGAACTCCCCTGCACACTCTACGACCGCTTATACTCCCAAATCGCCCAATTACAGGTAAATGATGTAATTTTTTATTTTACGAATTAATGATGTATTATCCAATATTGATTTGTCTTTTTTATTATCATCCGCTATTGTTAACTATTATGATCAAAAGTCCAAATTCTCCATCGTATCACACCTGAGAACAAGAATTGTCGAACTTTTAGGGCTACAAGTACTTTTTAGTAATTAGCATAAACTTCAACAGGTGTTTTCTTATTTTAAATCTGAAAAAACTCAATAATAGTCCCGAATATCCGAAAAGTAATCATTAGACACAAACATTATTCATTCTCAGTTTACCTTTATCTACACCCATAAATCTTATATTTAACATTTGTTGAAAACATGCAACCTATCTGATAAAGCCTTGAATTACAGTTTTTTAAGGACTGGCCTATTTGTAATTTTATTATCACAATACTGGGTGTTTACAATTCAAAAATGAGCATAAAAGTAGTAATTCATCCCTGAAATAAAATTTAATCAAAACTCTCGGGGACCAGTATAAGGAATTGAGATTTTCTGATAGTGTATAAAGTCTAAATCCACACGTTTTCGAGCAACTTGGCAAATATCAACTTTTAACTTTAATGTTAAATATTTTCATTAATAATAAATTTTAAAATTTTGTTTTTTTAATATATTCATTATAATATAGATTTACGTTAAATATATTTTACATAATAAAAATTGAAATTTTATTTAAAAAACATATATTATATTTTTTATATTGTTTGTGTTTGCATAATAAAACCAATAAAAATAATCAAAATCTGAGGCGCAGACTATAGTTAATAAATTGATGATTATTAAATTGGGCATACTTGTTAACTTAAACTACGCGTTTGCAAACAATTCAAAATGGCAGGGAAAGTTGCAACAGTTTTCATTATTGATGTAGGGCCATCTATGTGGCAGAAGAAGGTGGACGAAAGTGGGACCACTGCTTTTGACTTGTCTTCCAGAGCCATTCAGATAATGTTGGAAAATAAGGTAACAGTAATAGGAAAACATCATTCATTATACTACCATCACCAAAATTTAAGGATATAGAGCCCATTAAAATATTTGATTCACATTAAACGAGTGTGTAAAAACCAGTCGTGACTGACATTTGACATAATTTAATGTGGGCATGCCTTTGTCTTGTAGGTTATTTCAGAGCGAAAAACTGACATGACTTCGGTAGTTGCTGTTGGAACAAATGGTAATATTTTTTTAATAATCAAAACTGCATGAATTCAATGATAAGGGTGTTCTCAACATTTCATCTTGAACTTTGGCCAAGATTAGTATATCTTTTAGCCTCCATTTTTGGACAGGATATTTTTGCATGCTAAGAAACTTTTGAAACCTGTTCATATGTGTCTATTAAGAACAACCTTAACAGATCAAATTAAATCATACCCATGCATATCTCAAAACACAATATTGAAATTCTTCAATAGATACCGATAATCCATTATCAACAGACGAAAAGCACGATCATATATCCGTTCTCAATGGCATAGAGCAGCCAAAACTTTCGATTTTACGCAAAGTGAGAAATGATCTCCCTCGTGGAGATATTTCAGGAGATTGTAAGTGTCATTTGTGGTGGATTCTGCAGTCCCTAGTCCCTCGCCTTTATTATTCTTATTCAAGAACACAGCATACCACATATAATAACCCTTACAATGCTTATCCCTGGCTTTAATTAGGCCTCTCGGCTGTGGAAGTTGCTATCAAATTGATTTCAGACCACTGCAAACATCTCAAATACATCAAAAAAATTTATTTATTCACTGATGGAGAATCCACAATTACGAAAAGCAACCACTCTGCGATAACCAACATTTGTGGTTCAGGTATCGAAATTAAGATTGTGTATGGATTCTATTTTTTCTTTTACCGTGAGAAATAATTCTGCTTATGTGGGTAAAGTTAATTGAAATTAGGAGGTTATTTTCTTGAGGTCATAATTTTTCAGCGGAAGGTTATTTACAATCTAAATTTATTTTTACTTTAGGGGAATGGGATTTGATGATCCCGATACTGGCTTCCGTGAGAAAACGAAATCCGATATCAAGGTCAAGCGGATAGTCTTTTTCGTATTTCCTGTTTCTTGTTCAATATCAGTCAGTATAATATATGTGTTTACCTAAAGGCCGCAAGCGAAAATTTTTGGCGTGAATTTGTCAGAGATTGCGGAGGGGATATTTTCACAATGAGAGATTTCTTGAATCGCCTTGAATTGCCTCAAATCAGGGCTGTAAAGCCGACGCCAGTTTATAAGGGTTTTTTGACATTGGGTGACGTGGAAGAACATCCTGAATCCTCGTTATCAATTCCTATTGAAATGTACCATAAGACTTCCATAACCAGACCACCTACAGCCAAGAAATGGTCAATACCCGCTGAGATGTCTACACTACGCCAGAAAACTCACGAAGTTTATACCTCCAAAGTACACGTGATTATAGAGAAATCAGAAGACAAGAACGAAGGGGAAAAGGCAGATGAGGCCAATCAGATAGAAGTACCGCTAGAAGATTTGGAAAAAGCTTATACTTTTGGGAAAACGATTATACCCATTCCTTCATATGATGAAGAAGTATTGGGCCTTCATACGATTCAATCTATGTGTATGTTAGGTTTTATCAAGGCAGAAGATGTAAGAGTTTTATTTCTAGTATGATCTTCTTAAATGATATTATCCTATTTCATACTGCATCCTTATTTAAAGTATAGGCAAGAATATTGCTTGTCAAATATATCCGTCATTCTTCCTCCCAAAGATAATCTCGATGCGTCCTTGCGTCTATCTTCTCTCATTCAAGCGTTATTCATAAAAAACGCGTACGCTTTAGTACGTTATGTATCCAAAACAAATAAAGACCCCAGATTGGCAATATTGGTGCCTCATCTTAAAACATCTACTGAATGCTTATACTTCGCCAAGGTATTTACCAACAATTTAGATGTTGATCTGATAGATCCATTGTAACATTTATTCATTTTTGGATAGCTTCCATTTTGTGAAGATTATCGAAAATGCGTCTTTCCTTCTCTGGAAAATATTGTAGACAAATTTGGGAAAAAAGTTGAAAAGCATAAGAATTTACCCACCCCAGAAATGTTGGATAAAATGGGTGAATATATTAATGGAATGAATCTAATGGAGGCCGCCTTGGATAATGAAGGGTAAGTTTTTTGCTTCAAAATCAAATTCCATGAGTATTTATAATTTTATTATATTTTATTTACAGGAACGCTCAAGAACATTTGAAGGTAAAGGAAGTTTATAATCCTGTTCTATTTCGTATACAAAAGGCCATTTCCCATCGTGCTCTCCATCCGGATGATTCCTTGATTCTTCCGGACGAAAAATTGACATCAAACGCCCGAATTTTACCATCCCTTGTGGAGAAAAACAAGCATCTGATCAATGAAATGCGTGATCTTTTTAAAATAACTAAAGGTACTTCAGCATTAAACTTGCTTATAATGTTCGGAAAACGATTCATTTTCCGTTTTTTTAGTTCCTCCTAAAGTCAAACGCCGTCGTGCTGAAGTTTCTCGAAAGGGTGTAGGTGAAATTAACGCTGAGGAAATATTAGGAAGTAAAGAAGAAGAGTTTGAGGAGGTGGGTATCAAAAAACACAAGTCCGAGATTAATGGGACCTTTTGTGGCGATATTCTGCCTAATAGTGCTGATATTCGAAAGATTGGATATATCGATCCTGTGGGCGATTTTACCAAGATGATTGAAAATCGGCAAGAAGATTTGGTTACAACTGGTATGTATTCATTAATTTATTACTCGCGGTTTTTTTCTACAAAATCATTTTTTCTAATCCAAAGTTTATATCATTTTTTCAGCGGTGGAACAAATGTGTAAAATTATAACGGATCTCGCAAAAACTTTAGTAGATGATACCAAAGCAATTCAATGTCTGAAAGCATTGCGTGAAGTTTCTGCTCGGGTATGAAGAATCTATTCATTATTTGACTGTTATCAAGTTTAAACATGTTTCGTATGATTATAAAAGGAGGATGAGTCGGAAAGGTTCAATGAGTTCCTCCAGAATCTTCGAAAAAATTGTCTGGATCGACCGCTCGCAAAGGCAGATTTTTGGCAACATGTGGTCGATTCAAAAATCACTTTGATAAGCTCCGATGAAGCACCAGACAGTAATATTTCAAAAGAAGATGCAAATAAGGTGACATAGAAATTTGATTTCGATGAAATTGATTCGAAAAAATGTTTAAAAATGATACATTATTCTTGTCTAGTTTTTGCCGATAAAAAAGGAAAATAAGCCCTCAACAGGTTTGGAAAACGCAGAACAGCCTGAAAATCATTTGGTGAATAATAGACGTTTCGGTACTTTTTTACATTAATATTCTACTTTACTTATTTATTTATTAAATTTCTCTACTAGTGGGAAATGTTGATGGATTAGGGTTATCATCAACCAATCTCCTAATAGCTATCCAAAGTTTCTAAAGTGTAAGGCTATATTGCAACAAGCGTCATAATATAGTAGCTGAACATAGGCACAGTTCTTGAGATTCCAATTTCTTTTGAATTAGTCAAGCATTAGAAGTAAGCAAATCATAGATTATTCCGAGGTATATAATGACGGCTTTCCACCGGACCCTTTTTTTTCTTTCTCTTTTTTAAACCCACATAAAATTCGTAGGCCAAAGAGTGAAATTCAGGTGGGAAGGGTGAAGGTATTTCACTTTTACCTGGTCGCAACATAGGTGCTCGTAAATATACTGTTGAGCACGTATTGAAATTTACTTCCAAATAATCTGGTATAAAGAGAAATGGTTGCATAAATGGCACTGGCTTAAATATTCCGGGCTGTGATGGGTCCGGTTTATCTAAAAAACGAATAGCTTTTGGGTTGACGCTGATTATATCACCATCTTTAGCCATATGAGATGGATTTGCTAACTACCAAAAAAAAAATGAGATTTTTACAATAATGAAAGAAAAAATTAATAAGGGGATAAATAACCTTTATGTCGTTGACTTTGACTTTTCCACTCAAAACCATCTGCCTAGCAGTCCATATACTCGAAGCGAAGCAACTCCTAAATATGATAAAGTCTAACCTCCGTTCCAAACACGCGTAAGTAAGCACGGCAGCAGGCGGAAGCTTTCTGTCTTTATCTTCCCAGCTGACGCGTGTGTTACTAGCAGGCAATCGTGGTTCAAATACATTCTTAAATTGCCTTTCGTTTAGCTGCGCGCCATGATAGGCACGCGTATCCTTTTTCGCCTGCCATTTTTGTTGATAAAGTGATCGGTTTTGGAGGCGAGGTGGGGTAGCGCCACGCTGATGGATAATAAAAAGATTTTTCAGGGACCACGACATGCGAATAAGGCCTTGGGATATTTTATCTTTTGGTTTCCGCATGATGAGCTGCCTCGAGTGTAAAAATGCGAGGCTTCACCTCACACTTATTGATCTGATCATCATTTTTTAAATAATGCTGGTCAAAATGTTAAATTTTGATTCCTAACCTTTCGCGTAGCCCTTGTGGTTGTACTAAACTGCTTAGATCATGAGATTAATACCTCTAAATATTTAGTTGTAACTTTCAACATGTCCAAGGATTTAAAAAAGCCTCGTGAGTCAAGTGCTCGTATAAAAGACCTGGGAGAAAAAAAAGTGCCTGGAAAAAAGCAAAATAAAAAAGTAGATATTAATGTTTCCGAAGCAGAGCTTATCAAAAAAAGGACTATGAGCTCTTATGGGAAAGGTGGTCGTGACAAAACGACCATCGACTACAATGCTATTTCTCACATAGATCGTACTTATCGTTACGCTGATAAACAACGAAAAACTGTCTTCAAGGCTGTGTTGGACTCCCCTTTCCCAATAGATTGGTATTTAAAGACTGATATGATGAGAATTTTTTACCTGCCTGAAGTCGTTTAATGCAATTTATTTCAAAGGCCCGATATACCCAAAGAAGATCAAGCAATTATACTCGATGCATTATGCAGGTTTGTTGCTTAAAAGGCTCAGGTTTAGCACTTGATTTCTAAATTATTCACTTTGTTCATCTTCAGCGTGCTGTCAGGTATCGGTGAATATCGTCGTCAAAAGCGTCGAAACAAAGAATCTGCAAAATTCCAATATAAAACGAAGGTCGAGGCTGAGAGAGTTGATCTTCCAAAAAGGCTTTTAACTACTGAAGGTGATCCTATGGAAATCGATTCCTCCCAAGATTCTAATAATAGCACTACGAATACTCGCCCACCAACAATTTTATCCTCGTTTATTTTTGGTATCAATGCGGTGACCAGATATCTGGAACAACCAAACAATCTTCAAATCGCATCAGTTTTTTATAAAAACATAGACTCAAACACTGAAATATTTGGAGATCAAAGTTCAAATATCAGTTCTGGTCACAAATTACATTTAAGAATTATATTTGTATCCAAAGCTGAGATTTCACCCTACCACTTATATGCACATTTGCCGATTATGGCAAGTATATATGGGAACGTCCTACTTGTACCTTTACCGAGAGGTGCGCATAGCAAGTTAGCAAACGCGACGGGGATGAAATCATTATCATGTATTGGTATAAAGGTATTTTAGCAATTTATACTTCTTTTTTTTTGATTCATTCGAATCCCAATTCTACTCTCACCTCTTGTTTTACTAAAGGCGAATGATGATCCAGAGCTTAACAGTCTTTATGAATTGGTAAAAGGGAAGGTGAATCCAGTAATAGCTTCATGGTTAAATCCTCTTCGAACGAATGTTTACATGAAGAGAATGTATAAATCACTCCGGGATGAAAATCAAAATGACAGGACTGGGATTCCAGAGGGTGCTTCAAAAATAATCGACAAAACAATTAATACCCCATATTTGTCTACTAAAATCAAGCAGCTAGTAACCACTGCTCCCATTAAGGGTCAATGGCAGCTCAAACAGAAGAAAGCTCTTAGTTTTCCTGAAGGCTCCCAATCAAATCAAGATCATCAAAGTCAGGAGGTTACCGAAATAACAAAAGATAGTCAGTTTCGAAAAACAAAAACTTCGAGAGGACAAAGAAACTAGATAGATTATCTTTCAAGCTGAGATAGTATAGGGTAAAGTAAAAGCCTTGCACGTATTTTATTTCTCATCTATATTATGATAAATAATACATAACCGGCTAAATCAGTGGATGTCTTCGATCTCATAGGAATGTTTCTTGCATAAAATTAAAACCAAGAATTAAGTCAGTTTCGTAAAATCCATTAATCAAAATGAATGTGCTGTTATTAATTTCATTTATATACTTTGCAAAGAATATTTTTATGAATATGATGATAATTTCCGCTAATGTTTACAAGATATCTTGATTTCTATAAGTTGATTAAATATTCTAAAATACAGAATTATGTATAAGTATTTATAGTCCCTCCCCCGGCGAACCGAAGTCTTCTTAGTCCTCCTAGCGAGTACATAAGCGTCTATCTTATTGACGGAGGTGATTAATCTTTACAATTGGTTGGAGAAATTTACAAAATTGGCCAGAACACTTTTATTATTGTTTATGACTAACTTAACATCTCAAGTCCACCAGGATTTCTGGGTCCCATCGGCTTTCCTCCATATTGATCACCAAACCCCGAAGATGGCCTCATCATCGTTCCAGGGTTTAGGGGATCAAAATTTTTTCCATTATTAACTGCTTTTGCATAACTTAATCTCTGTTTGGGTTTATTATAATGAATCCATTCGTCCCATTTTTTCATGGGGATATCGTTTGGATTGAATACAT
Source organism: Geosiphon pyriformis (assembly GCA_016748015.1). Lineage (NCBI taxonomy): Eukaryota > Fungi > Glomeromycota > Glomeromycetes > Archaeosporales > Geosiphonaceae > Geosiphon > Geosiphon pyriformis. The sequence goes on along the minus strand of JAAOMT010000512.1, from coordinate 823,898 downwards.
CACCGCCCCCATCACCATGACCATTATCTTCGCCAGCAATTTTGCGGGTAGCACCCCATGAAAAGTCTATAAAAAGGAAAGGGTGTAGCAATGTCAGCTTTGATTAAATTATCTTCGTAAATAACTGATCAATTATAAAATTTTTGAGAATAAAACTTACCATCGAAATGCCAAAACGCATATAATGGTAAAACGAAATTCCATACAGGCATGGCAAAAATGAAAACAACCATCCACATTACATACATGACTTTGTGAGACGTAAACACTATCAGAAAGGCCTGTAGGAAATAGGTTGCTGCTATAAAGATTAAAGGCAACAATACGGCTTGTCCGTGGGCAGCAGCATATGCCAAGTAAACCATAAACAGAAGGGAGGATGGCAAAACAACGGTACCGACTAGTTCGAGAAAAATAACGAATTGCATCGAGAAACAAAAAATTCCGCAAAGTTGAGGCACACGAATCAGTTCCATGAGATTGTGAATGGTAGAATTGATCCAACGACGGCGTTGCGAAAGTAAAACCTTAAATTCATCAGGTACGACTGTTTTACAAATGGCCTTAGGCACGTAAATCATTTTTCGCTTCGGGAATGTCCGTAACATTAGCGTGGTTAGATAACGATCCTCTCCCAGCAGTAAAAGATTTTTTTGATGCAATGTTTCCACAGTGTTTGATGAATACGTTTCGACAAGATCTGGGTTTACCAGTATAGGAACAGAGCTTCCGTCGAACTTGGGAGCCTTTATCCGGTACATACAAAAACATCCGGGCAAACAAGTCACACCTCCAAAAATCGACTCAAAAGATTTTCCGAGATGATGAGAAATATAATACTCAAAAACCTACAAGAAAATTTTTATACATATGGAATGAAATTTAAAATTTTCATAAAGGGATCAGAGAATGACCATTACCTGAATCATGGAAACCCAACTAGCAGTTTTATTGGCAATTTTTGTTTCGCCACAAAGTCCCATTACTTTTGGATCACGCTCCATAGCGGCAACCATATGGCTCACACTGTCGGGTTTCACCAAAGTATCAGCGTCCACCATTAAAACCATCTCGTATTTGTCAGGCGTCACCCCAGTTAAACCACGCACTTTTTGAAAGAGATCAAATTCCAACCGCGACATACGTTCATTAAAATAAACATGACTTAACCATGACATCAGAATCAGCTGAGAGTCACGTTTCCCTCGATTACCAGCTTTAGCTCCTTTTCTTTCTTCAGGTGTACCAGACTTGATAATCAAACACATAGGAACCCTATGATTATTGACATTGTAATAACCTGTGTATACTTGGGCCATATTATGCTGCTTCTTGCCATCCCCTATAGCGGAATAGGATACAAATTCAGGTTCGTCTAGTTCAGGGAATTGAGGCTCAAGTAAATCTTTACATATTTGTGGAGTTGAGCGATCATTATCTGAACCCGTAATGTCACCATCTGCGATTACGAAAAGAAGCTTGTGTTCATCTGAATAATCTGTGCCAGCTAAAGAATCAAGCGTGGTTTGCATAGATTCTACGCCCTCCGAATAACATGTTACCAGCAAGAGAATACGCGTTATTTGATCGTTTGTTTTTGGTTTTTTAGAAATTTTACCCAATTGCCAAGAAAGGAACCAATCAAAAGCAATAGCAGAAACAAATTTGATCAAGGTGATTCCGGTGAAAACTACAGTCATCACAATCAATATCAAATTCGTGGCAAAACACCCAATTGTTGTTCCATCAATTTTTCCCACCAAGAAATGCTCAAAGCATTGTGCGATTCGTGTCGTATTAGTACTATGGAGAATTTTTTTTGTTGCATCTTCCCCAACCAGCGAAGCTAGCCATTTAGTGGTATCTGGGCCGCCGAGCCAGAAATCTGAATTTTGGGTATCAAGGTATTCGGTCAAGTCATATACAGCGTCATTATATACAAATAATTTTCTGTCTCCGTTTGTAATATTGTCCCATGTGAAACCGACAAATTCATTCATAGAGAGGGTTTCAAGTAACTTTCGTGAAGCTAGGGAGGTATGACAATGATATCTATTGTCATTTTGGTTGCAGACAGTGTTCTTAGGTGAGCTAGAACATCCAATAGCTTTATAATTTGGTGGAAAATAGCTCGAGATCTCAGTACCAAACAAGGGTTCAATGATAGGTTTCAAATCTTCATCGCTGAATGGTGCAATAGGACGATGGCTTCCAAATTGGAAAAAGTTCCCAGTGTCATAAATTTTTCCACGGACTATGTGCACTTTTCGTCCCGTAACTTGTGGTCCATATAATCGAAGAATATCTTGGGGGTAAAGTGGTACCTTCCTTTGACATGCAATCGTAGACAAACCAAAAGTTAAAAAACCCATGAAACCCGATATACATAATATGATAAAACATAATGCAAATTTCTCCCGCCAAGCTTGTCGAATATTTGGATCTTTCATCTTTCCGATGCTTGAAAGACACGGATTACAAAAACATGCAGTGACTATCCATGAGAAAATAACCCAAGGTGTTCCATCTTCCCTAGGTCTCATATCTTGTTTGACATGAGGGGCTGTTCTATATTCACCAGCATGAGGACCAATTTTATTAACATTGAGACTATAATATTGGGATCGTCTTCTTTCGAGATTTTTAGGTTGAAGTGTAAGACGTCTTTTGTCCTGTTCAAGAGGCATCATATGACCCTTAGGAAAATAAGGATCAGTGTAATTATGATTCCGAGGGACATTGTGATGTGGTATATCTTCCCGGTATGATGGTTCGTGATATTGAGGAATTGATGTTGAGTTTATATCCATTCCATATGTATATCTGGGAGAGACTTGACCTCCAGGAACAAATTGTTCAATCATGTCGGCTAAATCGAAATACCCGGCGTCACGGGCAAGTATGGATGCAGTTTTCCCATTGCTTGTGGCTATATCCTTATTTGCATTATGAACCAGGAGGGTTCTACATACATAATATCGATTTGTGTAAGCAGCCAGCATTAGAGCAGTCCATCCATACTACAAAGTGAGAATATAATGATATTAATACAAAAACATTGGAATCTTATTCTAACATATGTGCTCATACCTGATCTGTCATGTTTATTTTTGCGCCTCTAGCAAGCAATACCTCGACAGTAGCAATATGGTCTTCATATGCTGCCAAAATCAATGCAGTTTTATTTGAATTATCTTGTTGATTGACATTTGCTCCACCTTGGTCTATGAGTGTGCGACAAATGTCAGCATTCCCCTTAAAGGCAGCTATGATCAGGGGTGTAATATTTTCCTATAAATTAGAATAATTAGCTAGTGAACAAAAATTGATACCATATGACAAAGGTTATAAAATATCACCTTATTTCCACATTCTATATATGCGCCTGCTGCAATCAATATGTCGACAGCTTGTAGACTCCCGTTGGATGCAGCTTGATACAGGGCCGACTCACCTTCATTATCTTGGAAAAATAACATATAAATTAAATTTATATCATGGATATTTAAAGCTCCAAAACTAAGGGCATGTTCAAAAGCAAAAATACCTTGTAAATCAAGGTTTACACTTCGATTTTCGACAAGGAATGCTAAAACATCGGGACAATTCTCACAGGCAGCGACCATTAAAGGTGTCTTGCCATCGTAATCTCGTAGATTATTCAAATTGAAAGAATTTTTTCCAAGGATGGAACCTAAAAGTCCAACATTATTTTGTAATATTGCATTAAAGACGGCTGTAGACGGATTAGGTGGAGAGTGAGTGTTAAGAGGCGGGGTTCGGCTGGGTGCCGGTAAGGTAGTTGAAGCAGGAGAGTAAGGTGCTTGATAGGGTTTGTAATTATATTCCATGTCCTTTATGCCCCTTTTTCAATAAAGGTGGGTACCAAGTACTCAGAAGTGCAATTTTATATTGGGAAAGTCGAAAGGTCTATAGTTTGTTTTTTGAACATGTAAAATAAAAGTAGCCTGAAATTCGAAGGAGATTTTAACGAAGAGGATGAGAAAGTTGATAATAAACTGTCCCGCAGTGAATTTTTGCCCTCATTCACTTTGTTAAACAGGCTCCTTAGGTTCCGTTGTACTAAGGACGTAAACCTTCGGGGAGGGAGAAAAAGGGGTTAGGGGCTCGAACACAAATAATGAGTGTAGATTGAAGATTAAGGACGGGGGAAGTTGCCAGCAATGCTTTGATATCTCGTTATTCATCGAACATATTGGTTTTATGACCATCTTGACCACGTTGTGTACAGTGACAATATTACAATGGGAAATGCTGTCCAAGTGGGTGTAACGCGAATAGTTTCATACTCGTTTAACAGTTTTTGATGAAACATGAAATGATGCCGGGTTCGACCAATCGGCCAATTCAAGAAATCTAAATTGATAATTGATACACCAGAACTGACACTTTTTAACAGTTGTTCGTTAGTCGACTTTTGATTTGTGAATTGTATAATATATAGTTTTTGGTAAATGGCAGGCTTAAAAAGTAAGCGAATCTTTGGTTTATAACCCAGGCTGTTCGCTTTTGTAAACCTTGCACTTTTCTGAAGGATGACTACTAACTAACCAATACTAATCGAATTTCTAGCGTGAGTTGCTTGACAAGATGATTTAGTCTTTAAAATAACAAAGATGATATGGAAATTTTCTTCAAGTGGCTAAGAGTTCTCACCCCTGGCTTTTGGCTTTTATCTTACTCATTTGAACCAATAATAAAAGAATCTTTTTGTACCCAGCATCATCACTTTGGCATTTGTACTTGCTGTTGGGTTTTTACTTGTAATATTGTCCTGTGCTCTATATAGGTATGATAATACGATTTTTCTTGGTCTGATGCTTTTTCACGACGATCTTTAACATGTGTGCCTACAAAATTTCGGATAATTTCCAGTAATTGGTGGCCTTTATTTGTTGGTGAGGTCTCATTTCTTGTTTGGTGAATTTTTTCTTTTTTTTATTGTTTTAATAACACTTTATTTCACATCAAAGTGGCTATATTTGTTCTTGCACCAATACCAAATATAATATTTTCATCTCGTGCTGGTAATGAAGAGATTTTGTCAGATAACACCCCCAAGTAAGTATTCAATATAACACAATTGTGTATTCAAATAAAAACTTGTGAAATGACTTATTGGATTTTCCATTAAAACAGTGGCTTCAAAGATTTTAGTCAATTTTTAACGGCGGTCTTGCTTGTTACAGGATTTTGTAATGATAGCTAAGACAAATATTTATTCATTTCGTTCGAAGGAAATAATTTTGGTATATTCATCCATCACTACCTTTGTTTCCAAATTACCAATGGTATAGGCTTGCCCTATGTTCTTGCTCATTCTGGAGCGGTAATTGTGTTTCTAAATTATTGGTTCTTAAGCCTCAAACGGAATGATCTATAATCGCAACTTTTTTTTGCTTTAGATAACATACATTGCTATGGTTATGAGTATTGGTGGTGGAGCCTTCGTATATATAACAAGTAAATTTTGAAAATGAGATTGAATCATTTTTATATTTTTATTTCGATGAGTTAATAATACTTTTAATTATTTTCTTAGTCATTGCCTACCTTCACTTTTTTGCGAATCAAGGTGACGATTTTTGATCGAGGAATATCTAATAACTAGTAGGGATTATGATAATACATGCATTGCTTGCTACTATTTTAATGCTCAGAGCTGTAACAAATTTGTAAATTTATAGTTTTCATGACGACTTTGACTAATTCAGTAAGATTTAATTTATTGCGGGCCTGCGAAGTTATTTATATTCCTTTTGATTATTTTCCAATATAATTAGTATATGTCATAGCGCAGGGCCGAAAAGCCACAATAGTGTCACAGTTTCTCTTCATAACTTTTAAATAAAATGTATTAAATAGGTTTATTTGACTTGTTATCTTTAAATATTGCAAGTCTTTTTTTTTTGCATAATGTTAAGCTTTATTTAATTTTCTATTAATGTTATTGCAATAAAGTTTTTTAATTGATTTAATATTATTATATTTAAATTTTATATATTTATTAAATTACTTAATTTAATTTTTAACAAAGTTAAATTATATACATGTATTCAAACAAAAATATTAAATTATTGTTAAATATCCTTATATATTTTGGTGGTTTTTTTATTTATTTAAAATCGAATTTTTAATAAATATACAGTCAGACCTCCATAAAAGAACCCTCGATAAAAGAACAACCTCTTACAAAGAACATTTTTTTATAGAACCAATTGATTAATTAACAATTTTCCCTTTATATAAGAACAAGCTATAAAGGAACAAGAACATAATTTTATCAAACGTTTATTCGAAATTTACCTTCATATAAGAACAAATATCATGTGCTAGATGTTAATTGGTAATTGGGAAAAGAGTTAGAATGTATTGAATTGATTTCATCCTAACTTTCTTTTAAATCGATTTATATTGGACTTACTCTTTTTGATCTTGTCTATTTTCACGTACAGCCACTTAGCCCCTATTGTATTCCAATTCAGGCTTGCTAAAACAAAATCTAATATTATAATTATAGGCTAAATTATCACAATGTCGGAACCTTTATTCAAAAAACAAAAAAGAGCAGCAGTTAATGATGCTCTTTGTAAAGAAATTTGTCAATATTCCAAAAATTACTATGGCACGAAACATGATGATATTGTAGCTTACTTCAATCATAAATATCCAGAACTTCATATTTCTCGTCCAACTGTCCCCAAGATAATCAAAGAGCATGCAAAGTGGTTGAATATTGAAATTGATGAAATCTCAGAAAGATCTATTCAACACAAAAGCGTTAAATTTCCATTATTAGACCAAGCTTTAAGTTATTGAGTAGAACAAGTAACGGCAGCCACTATCAAATTCAATGATCAACTAATTAAAGAGAAAGGAAAAAAATTTGCCAAACTTCTTGGTATGCATGAAAATGAAATGCAATTCTCAAATGGATGGATTCAAAAATTCAAAAAACGAAACCAGTTACGTGTTTACCGATTTCATGGTGAAGCAGGAAGTGTATCAACTAAAATTTTACCAGAAGAATGAAGAAAATTAAAAACCATTATATCCGAATTTGATCCTGCTGACATATATAATGCTGATGAAACAGGATTATTTTTTTGTATGGGACAATATCAAACACTTGGAAAATGTCGAAATGCAAGAAAAAAATTGGTATATTATATTTACCAATTGTTATCATTATATATTATTGTTATATTAAATTAATTGGGTTTTTTATAGAATAAATCTCGGATTATGATTCTTCTTGCTACAAATTCAACTGGATCTCACAAATTGCAACCTTTAGTAATTGAACATGCAAAAAATCCAAGATGCTTTAAAGGAATTAATACTTCCAACCTATCTGTAATTTACAAATTCAATTCCAAAGCATGGATGCGCTCAGATATATGGAAAGCATGGCTCAAATATATAAATGAAGGCTTTCGAATTCAAAATCGGCATATATTACTTTTGGTTGATAATGCAACTTCTTATCATACTCAAATCGGAGAAGATTCATTCCAATTAACCAATATTACTTTGCACTATTTTCCTCCAAATACTATATCACATCTTCAACCAATGGATGCTGACATTATCAAATCTTTCAAAGGTAAATATAAGCACTTATATTGTCAACATATTTTACATCAATTTGAACAAAAAATTAATATTGAACAGTTAAGTAATATAATATATACAGTATTATTATCATTATATATTATATAATTTTATCTAATATTAATTTATTTTTTAGAAATAAATTAAACATAAAACAAGCAATTAATTATGTTGTTCAATCATGGTTTCAAGTAACACCTGTTATAATTCAAAACTGTTGGCAAAAAACAGATATTCTTTTCTATAATCAAGAATTAGAAATTCAAGAATCCGAAACATCAATTGCTATGGATATATTCAACAATTTACCATCAAATGCACAACAATTGGTCAAAAATCTCGAAGATTATACTGTCGCAGTTGATAAATTATTGGCAACTGAAAATATTCTTGATAATAATGAAATTGTAGATATGGTTTTAGCCGATCCTCAAATTGAAACCAATACAATTAATGACTCGGAAGAAGAATTAGAAGAATCTCCACCTGCTTTAATTACAATTACAGAAGCATATGAAGCATTAAAAAAGGTAATTAGATTTGAAGAGCAATTAGCAAAAGAAAATTTTAGTATAGAAAACCAAAATTTACTTAGAAAAAAATATATGAAAACGAAAAAATGAAGGAAAACTCTAAAAAACAGGTAACAATTAATCAATATTTTAATAATAATAATAATAATAATAATAATTGATTGATTTAATAAATAAATATAGTTTATTTGATAATAATTATAAAACTCTATAATAAAACACTTCTAAAATGGAACATAATTTGCATGTCCCAACTGTGTTCTTTTATAGAGGTCTGATTGTATTTATTTAATATATTACAAATTTTTACAAAAAATGTTTGAATTATTTTAATTTTACATACATCTAAATATTATGTACATATATTTTGAATACAATTATATTAATTTATAATTTTAATTACATAAATCTTAAAATTTTATTTTAATTATTAATGTGTAAAAAAAATTAAATAATTAAAATTTGATTAAATAATTTTAGTTAATTGAATAGTTATTTTTAAATAAAATACAATAAATATAAAATTAAATTTGTGTTATAAATTATTAATTAAAAATTTGAAAAAACAGTTTTATAATATTTACATAATAAAATTTCAACAAACGATTATTTTTTTTAAAAAAAAAAAGTATGTAAATTTTGGTTTTTTATCAAAATATTTAAAATTTTTAATTAATTATTATATTTACATAAAAAATTGACATAAAAGCTGAAAGAATAAATTACAACTTTAACTTAAAAATTACTTTTTTTTATTTCAACATAGCAAATCTTTACTAATCTGATACACACAAGCTTTGTTTGTTGACATACCCAGAATTTGCGTAAATTGGTGGAACCAATCAAAAGAAAGTTCAGAAACCCGTTTTTCCCGGGCTAAAAAGCTAATTTTTACTTTCATCTTTTGGTTTCCCGCCAAACTTGCTCAGCCACCCTACATACCCCGCACTTCCCCGGACCACCCTTCGAGATTTTTCTTGAATACGTTTAACTCTTCAATTTCTTTCAATTACCCTTACTTTTTGATCTTCTGCAACAGATCCTCTCAACGATGGGTGCTACCGACGAAGGTTGTAAAAGTCTCTATGTCGGAAATCTTGACCCAAGGGTGACCGATAGTATGCTGTTGGAGATCTTTGCAGTCGCCGGTTCTGTGAACAACACCAAAATAATTCCCGACAAAAATGTGAGTTTCCTATATAGTAAAGCCCCACCAGAGGGCGATTAGGAGGAGTTTTAAGGTGTGGAAGGGGTTTTCCTAAGACTTTTGTGTGGGACTTGTCAGTTTCGCGTCGTTATGAATTTGGCAAAACTACTCTTTTTCCTTTGAAATAATAACGAAGCCCAACATACTTTTTGAGAAACGAGAGACTTCAAAACTGGGATTTAACCTATCTATCCGTCTATGGCTATTGTGGGCTTCTTAAGCTGCTGGATGCTCTCTCTCGAGTTGCGCTCCATAAAACTTATTGACGCAGCTCAAAGGTTGGAATTCCTTTATCTTCACCTCAGTATCTCTCTCTATCTCTCTCTATCTCTCTTTATCTCTCTCTATCTTTTCTAAATTTCTACGATCATTCTTTGAGATGTCGATCTATGCTTTTTGGTCTAGTTTTTTATTTACCATCCCGATTAATTGAGCACAAGCCTTTTTGCATTTTAGCCAATACCTTTTTAGTTTTTTTACATCCGCATTAAATTAAATGTGGAATCTTATTTCTCGGCAGTTCCACATAATTTGTGTTCTTGATTACATAAGACGGCGTTTCTTTCCGACCAAGACAATAATGGAGTATGGCTCGTAGGCTGATTCCCTTATACAACTTAAAATGTTCCGAAACTTTTAAATATCATTCATAAACACAATTTATTAACCAATTTCTCATCTCCAACCCAACCAAATAACTTTCCCATAGTACCAACATGGAGGTTTGAATTATGGATTTGTAGAATTTAACGATCATCGCTCTGCGGAACAAGCATTGCAAACTTTGAATGGCAGGCGAATATATGATATGGTTTTTATCATTTATATTTATTAGCCTCATTATTCCCAATCCACTAAAAAAAATTCGGCTTGTAGGAAATCAAAGTAAACTGGGCTTTCCAAGGGCAACAAGGGCACAAGGAGGATACATCAAGTAAAAACTATTTTTAATTAAAACTAATTCCATTAGGTGCAAATTCAAAGCTCACTTAATAATATTTTTTAGATCATTATCATATTTTTGTCGGCGATTTAAGTCCAGAGGTAAACGATGAAGTGCTAGCAAAGGCTTTCAGTGCATTTGGGAGCATGTCGTAAGTCAAAAATCGGTAAAAGTTTGGCTATAAATCAATCAAAACTTTCAACCTGTTTTTTTTCATTTAAACAGAGATGCCCGGGTAATGTGGGATGTTAATTCTGGAAAGTCTCGAGGATATGGTTTTGTGGCTTTCCGCGATAAAACTGTAAGTACTCTTATGGTTTTGTAGTATTCTTAAGGATTATGTTGTTTTTAAAATCCCAATGAAAAAAGATTATATATCGCTGACTGAAAATGATTTTCAACTTTCATGATTATAATAATAGGACGCAGAACAAGCTATTGCAACTATGAACGGTAAATAATTACATATTTATAGTCAAAGTTTGACAAAATTCCGGCTATTGTCATCTAATCTCCATTATCAATCTTTAGGAGAATGGCTTGGAAGTCGTGCCATTCGATGTAATTGGGCTAATCAAAAAGGGCAACCTGGTCCAGGTAGCACAACATCAGAAAGACAAGGTATTTTTCATTGCTCATTATTGATAAAATCCTCAACTATAAAGGTATTTTTGCTTAATCTTTATAAAGGAACCCCACCTCAAGCACCTCAACTTTCTTATGAAATTGTTGTTCAACAAACTCCTCAGTACAATAGTACTGTATATGTCGGCAATCTGCCCGCATATACAACGCGTGAGTACTTTCCGTCATTTTGAGTAGTAATAAATTTATATCACAATAAACATCATCATTCTAAACAATAAATGGTTTGAAAATCAATACTTAGAGGAACATTTGATACCTTATTTCCAACAATATGGATACATCATTGAAGTTCGAATGCAAGCCGATCGTGGATTTGCTTTCGTGAAGTGAGTGATGCACACTTGGAACTATTAGAATCACCTTCATTTGTTAACTCTCAATTTTTAAGGCTCGATTCGCACGAGAATGCTGCTCACGCCATTGTAAATCTACAAAATACAAGCATCAATAATCGTGTCATAAAGGTAAGTGTTTTCGAGCTTTAAAGAGGACTTTGTTCGCTTAATCTTCCCCATTTAACACAAATGAAATAATGGCAGTGCTCCTGGGGAAAAGATAGGGCCCCAGAACAACAGACGACAACTCCTTATCACACTTATGGTATGCCTAGCACCTACAATTATGCTCCTTATACAGCGTATTATAGTAGTCAAGGCCATCACTATGCTACACCAGGGGCTGAAGCTGGATATGATCTTCCACCTGGGATGTCTGCGCCACCACAGTCTTTGGCTTCCCTCGATGGAGCGGCAGCAGCGGTTGTTGCTGGTCAGCAACAACACGCAACAGCGGGCTGGGAGTATTATAATAATGCGGGGTATGATGCATATGGACAATATTATGGGTACAACTATAATGCCCAAGCAGCTGCTACGGCTTCCGGAGGTGCTCCTGGGATGGGAGGTCCTACTTCACCCCATGCAGTTGTCGGAGCTCATCCCGGTGTTCATGGCCCAAACGGCGGAAACAGTTACTCTGGTTAAGGATCATAACTCTAAAAAGTGAAGCACTTATGAAATGTGTTGAAAGAAAACTCAAATTAGAGGTTCGCCTATGATTGAGAAGTTTCTGGAGGGATCTTGTATCTTAATCATCTCCCATACTTGCTAGGAGAAATACAATTGATTACTGGGCGCTGATTCTTAATTCTTTAATAAATATTATCACACCTTTGCAGTTTATCAATTTGCCTCATTTTTGACGTAGTTGAGCGGTAGTTGAGAGGTAACTTTTAAAATTGGGTAATTTGACAAGACAGCTGTTTAGATAACCTCAAGCCTTGTAAATAAAGCAATTGTAAGCGCTTGAATATGGTATTATTTACAAAATAAATTGAATTTTTCTTTTATAAAGGTATAGGACCAAATGATTGATTTCCACCAATTTATTACCCAAACTTTTCGAATTTCTCAATCTACTTGATTTCGGAATCAAGTAATATCCATACAACTTTGATTGCATGCTCAAAAATTAATTGAATTTAACAAATAAGCCAGTTTAGAAATCAACAAGGCTTGTAAGCAATTAAATACATTTTCACTGAGAAGTTTTTAGCTCACAAGTTCTACCTGCAAGATTGACCGATTTTACCCCCAAGAAATCTGTATTTCTGGGGGAAAAAGTGAAAGTAAATATATGTTCGTAAAAAAACCATAAATATTACTTATTAAGTTGCGCTGTATTGACTTTCTCCCGAAAGGTTGATATTATTGTCTTGGGATTTTCAGCTTTGAAAATCGAAGTCCCAGCTACAATAACATTAGCTCCAGCGTCTGCTGCTTGGTCAATATTTTCCAATGCCAGGCCTCCATCAACTTCTATATCGAGATTCGGAAATTTCTCACGGAGAACTTTTACCTAAACAGAACAAATTTATCTTTAAGCTTACTAAAGTAAAACAAGCGAAAAAATGTGATATACGAACCTTCGGCATGCAATCGGCCATAAATTTTTGACCCCCAAAGCCTGGTTCTACGGTCATTACCAGGCACATATCCATCTTATCTCCTAAATCAAATACAGACTCTATAGGGGTTCTGGGCTTCACGGCCACCCCAGCTTTCATGCCAGCTTGGTGAATTTCATTAATAAGCGCTACAGGATTATCTTAACAATAATACAAAAGAATAAATTTATATGAAAATTTTCAAATCTGATCATTTAGAAAATCCATTTTACCTGTTGCTTCGATATGAAAAGTGTACATTGATGCACCTGCTTTCGCAAAATCAGTCACCCACTATATTTAATATCAAGTGCGAAATGTTGATAAGCCATGTTCATGGAACTTCAACGCTCAAAAATATTATAAATATTACTTTCTCTGGATTTTCAACCATTAAATGGCAGTCTTTTTGAAAATGAAAATTAATATTTTTTGCCTAATGTCACAATATTCATTTATCGTGTCCCGTGAAATTCGAGATTAATTATTTAAATACCCAAAAACGTGTCAGTATGTTTGCGCAAAGACTCAATAATTGGCGCCCCGATAGTGATATTCGGTACAAAATGTCTATTTTCAGGGTATGTATCCATTTCAAGAACCAGGTCAGTCTTTGTGAAATACTTTTTATGGGCTTCTTTCGTGTATAAAGCAAATTCCAGTTACCCGTCCATAACGTCTATAAGAAGTCATAGGTTAAGAAAGGTTGCATTCTAGCGAAAGGTACAAGATTCCAGAGTGTAGAACAACCAGTACCCATATGCAACCAGTCTGCACCGTCCTTAATCATACGTTCACATTCCGCCCCGAGCTGTGCAAAATCGCTGGAAAGAACTGAAGGACTTATTTTGGCAATTGGCATTATATTTAAAATAAAAGACAATGAAAAATAAGTAAAATTTGATAGCGTAATAAATTCTACTCCAAATAGTGTTACGTAATTAACAAATTCTTATTTTAAAAATCAAAAATAGTTTTAAAAATTTAGTTTGCATAAAATAAATAAACCTTGCAGTTTTTAAAAATAGAAATTTATACAGACACAAGTTTTAATCTTATATTTTTATAAAATCAATACTTTAAAAAATAAAAAAGTTTTTATTGAAAGTTTTACATTATAGTCAAATGTATTAAAAATAAAGTGATTAAATTAAATCAAATCAAAGTAAATATAATCTCAATCAATAATTATGATTATTTAATAATATGTATAAAAATGTGTTAAAAACAAAAAAATCAATAAAAAAAATTATAATTAAAAACTTTCATAAAAAATAATTTTTAATTGTTTAAAATAAGAAATAAAAAACAATTTTAATCTTTTTCATTAATTTACGAAATTAAAATTTCTAAATATAATAATTAAAGAACTTTGTATTTAATATATTTTATTTGCTTATAAATTTTTTGTGTTAAGAATTTTATTGTTAAAACCAAATTGTAATTTGTATTTGTATTTGTATTTATATTTATATTTAAAATAATTAAAACTTGTTTTTAAGTTATAAAATAATTTTAATTTAAAAATATTTGTAATTTACATTTAATAAAAAACAAAATAATTTAATTAATTAAAAACAATAAAATTAAAAGTTGTTAAAATTGTTAAACTTTTTTAATCAAATCTTTATTTTTAAGCTAATTAATTTAATTTTTAAAGATTATTTACAACAAATTTCGAAATTAATACATAAATTAAGTTTTATATATTTAAAATATTATTTCTTTCTTTCTTTCTTTTTTGTTTTTAAAAAATCCAAATTTAAAATTTAACAATAATTATTAAATACAAAAGTAATTGTACTTAATAAATTTAATTAGTATTTTAAATTACAATATTAATTATTATTTTAAATCAGATTTATATAAATAAAATTTTGTTTTGTACATATTTTAACACTTAATTTTTTTAATAATTAAGAAAATATTATAAAATTTAAAAAATTTTAAAATTGAATTAAGTTTGAATTTAACATTAAAAAATTAAATTGTTTTTTTATTATTATTATGTATTTAATAATTATAATATTATTTATAGAAAATAAAAGTCATAATAATTAAATAAAAACAGCCAATTAAAAATAAACATAATAAAAAAGAAAAATTCCAGAATTTTTTTCAAGAAATTTCAGGATTTCAAAATTCCAGAATTTTAGAATTTTTCTTGAAGAATTAAAGAATTTTAAGAAATTTTGTATAATAAAAATCATATATATATAGCAGTAGTATTAAAAATAAGAAAAAAGGAAGTAAAAACAGACAAATAATTAAATACTTTTTTTAAAAAAAGTTGGTTTCTATATCTTAAAATAAAATTATCTAAATATTAAATAAAATTATCTAAATATTAAATAAAATTATTATTGTATTATTCAATTTATATTATCTACAATATTAGATTAATATTGCTATTTTTCAACTTAATTAGTGATTTATGCTGATAAAATTTATTACTTAACCATATTAAAACAATAGCTCTTGATTATGACTATTAATAAAATATTAATTTTTTATTTTTTATTATTTTTTATTATTTTTTTTATTTTGTTTCTTTGTTGTTTACTAATTAATTAAAAAATTAAATATTGAGATATTAATGTTAAAAATAATTTAATAAAAAATCTGTAAAACAAGAATAAAAACTTAAAAATAGCTTACTAAAAAGACATAATTACTAAATTAAACTGGCTTTTATACTGAAGAAAAAAATTCAGAAAATTATTATTAAGTAAATCTTTATTTATTATACAAAAAACTTAACCATAATCTTTAAAAATCAACATTATAATAAGATATTAAACACTAAGTTACAGATTTGTTATTTATTCCAATATTTCAAATAATTATCTATAATAATAGTTTAATTATTATTTAAATATTAGACACAAACTAAATATATTAAGACTAAATACAGTTTACATATTTTTTATATGTAACCAGTTATTTAAGCCAATTTAGATTATATTATGTTAATATTTTAAAAAAACTTATTCAAAAAAAATATTTTTTGAATAATTTTAAACAATATAGTACTATTACTAATCAATCTAATTAGTTATTTGGCTGTTTTTAAAACATTAATATTGACATTAATAAATTTATGTTTTCATAATAATATTAAGTTAATAACATATTATTATTAACTATAAACAATTCTACATAAAAACCAAACATATCAATATCTTTATAATTACTTTTAATTTTCAAAACAACTATCTTTTATTTTAATTTACCAACTGCTTTGTTAAAAATATTCATATATACCAAATTTTTATTAATTTTAAAACCAAATATATTACTTAAAATCAAATTATTATTAATAAATTGCTTAAATACAGTAACCAAAAACCAATTGGCTTAATAATAAACTTAATCAAAGCAAAAAACTTGGCCAAATCAAATTTTAAAGAGACTAACTAAAAGAAAACTAAAGTAATATTAGTCATCATATAAATAAAAAAAACAGAACTACTAAAGAACTAAAAACTAAAAAAAACACAGAAATAGCAGTTTTAACATAAAACTTAATACTAATAAAACAAGACACAAAAGTTTTAAAAATTTTGGAAGGAAAAAATAAAGCCATTTTATAATTAACACCCAAATAATTTAAGTCTTGGCATCTAAAATAGTATTAGTATTTAGAAGTTTTTTATCAGATACAATACTTCTTTAAGTATTAGTTTTAATAATGACAGTATTCAAATTACTCTATAAATTAAATATAACCAAAACAAATTAGAAATAATAATTAGAATTAAATAAGTAAAAAATAAAACAAATTTGACTACTAATTTGAAAAATTATATTACTGATTTTATAGACAGTACAGCCAAAAAAAAATTAACCAACTTGGTCTTAAACTTATTACAAAACAGAATAGTTTTATTTTGATTTATCAAAAAAAAATCCTAATACTATCTTTATTTAATAAAACTGATCAATAATTTAAGACAAATACAATAATATCTAAATTTTTAAAATAAACAATTACATATTGTCACATGTTAGCAAACTTTAGCACAACATAAATAATTTTTCTAAACACACCAAGTATTATTTTAATATCAGCAACAAATATACCCAAAAGCATATTATATAATATAACAGCAGCAAAAAAAAGCTAAACTCAGAAATTACCAAAAATTTGGCAATTTTAAGAATAGTCATATAAACAAAACTTTTAAGCTTAACCAAAAATACAGCTTCTAAAAACTATTGAGAAGTAAACTCTATACAAAAAAGCTTTATATTGTTTTTTACAATTGACTTTATATCTAAAAAACCATGTAAAAACTGAAAAATAGTCTTAAAATAAGCCAATTTAATCTTAAAAATAACACTAAACATTGTTACAGATAATTATTTGGGGTTTCAAAGCAAATAACAAACCCATAACTTGGTGCTCAATTGATTTAATGATGTTGGTTTTTAAAGATTTTGTATCTGAAAGTTTTGTGATCTAAAAGTTTTGGTTGAGTTTTTTGTATAATAGACAGAGATTTAATGGTTGTTTTTAATAGTCTCCTAGAATTGCAATTTCATTGAATTTTTTTCTCAATATGGTGGCTGATAATTCTTCTGTTAAGCTATTCTTAATTCTGTAAGTGTTCTATCCTTGTTTTACAGATTTTTTACCAGTCCCTTTAATGTTGATAATTTCATGCATTGATCTTTAATTAATTAGTAAACAACAAGAAACAAATAAAAGAAAATAAAAAAAATAAAAGAAAATAAAGAAATTAAGCCAAGACAATTAAGTTAGTATTCCATCAATAGTCATGATTAAGTGCTATTGTTCTAGTGTAGTTAAGTATTGGCAGCTATCAACATAAAGTATTAATAATTAGAGTTTAATGAATATTTTTCAATCAAATAATAACAACATAAATTGAATATAGATAAGTATTTTATTGATGATTTGATGATTTTACTTCAATGAATATAAACTATTCTTGAAATAATTAGGAAATAGATAAGAAAAGAAGTCCAAACTAAGAGATCTGTTTTTTCTGTTTCTAATGTTACTGCTATGTATATATATTTAAGATTCCTCAATTTTTTAATTTTTTCTGTCAGAAATCCTGGAATTCCTAGAATTCTGCAATTTCTCATATAAGAATCCTGTAATTCCTAAAATCCTATAATTCCATATTTTACTATGTCTACTTCTGATTGGCTAATATATATATTATTATGATTCTTATATTCTATGAGTAACAACATTAAAATAGAGAACATCTACCAAATAAATCTTTAATAATTAACAATAATTTTTTAAGTACTATTAATAGCAACACTAAAATGAAAGAAAATAATAAAAAATTGGTTTTTATTTGGTCAGTCCAGTTTTTAAAAACAGATAATTTAATAAAAGACTATTGTTTTGCTTTTAAAATCAGTAAAAATTTATCAAAAGACATTATATTTAGCAATATAGCCAGTAATTAATTTTAGCTTATCTTAAATAATATATTAGATAATATAAAAAAAATTTTATCTAAGATTTTATCTAAAACCACAAAAAATTTATTATAATAATAATAAAAACAAATAATTGTTTTTACTTTTTAGAATTCTTGGTTTTTTTGGCTATTTTTAAAAAAGTGGTACTAGTAATATCAAATATAATAATAATAGTTAAAAAAACCAATTTGTTAATTAGTTTACTATTAAAAACTTTTTGGCTTTTAATAAAAGTAAAGACAATATTAAAATTAATCTAAAAATGTTTTTTAGAGTGAATTTCAACTGATAAAAAATCAATCAAAGATAAAAAAAATGCTTTAAAAACTACTAAAAACAGCTTTTTACTATAACTATTTAAGAAAAAAGCTTTTAAAATATTTTGTTTGGCTGTTTTTACAACAGAAAAAACTTTTCTAATTGAAATTTTATAAGATATTTTAAAAAAATATTAGATATAGCTTTTTTATTCTTTGCTCTGATCATGATTATAAAATTAAGAAGACAAAGAGTCATATTTTTTGGTAAAAAATATATTATATATAAAATTTGCCAAATAATAAAAATATATATACATATAATTATTAAAAAAAATACATTTATAAATTATTTTAATAAGATAAAAATACTTAGTATTTTAAATTTAAAAAATAGATAAGTATTTATTAATTTAGATTTAAATAGTTAATTACATATTAAAATTAATAAATTATATTTATTAATATAATTATTTAATTTTATTTATAAAAAAACACTTAAAATTTTTAATATTAATATTATATAAGTTTTTAAATTTAAATTTTTTGATTTTAATTTTAATATATATATATATTTTGTTTAAAACAAATAATTTAATAAGTTAAGTTCTATTTAAAAATATATTTTAACCAAAAATTATTTTGTATAACACATTATTATATAATTAATTACTTAAATTAATTAAAATTACTTTAAATTAAACAAAAAAAACAAACTTTAAAATTTTTAAAAATATTTTTATTTATAAATAAAATTATATTATTATTAAATAATATTATTAATTTGTTTTTTTTAAAAATTAATTTTAATATTAATTATAAAATTAAATTTTTTTGTTATTAAAAAAATATAACTAAATTAATTATAATAATAATAGACTAAACAACAAATTTAATTAATTAAAACAGCTTAAATATTTAAAATTTCAAAGATATTATTTTTATAACTATTTTATTATTAATTATTATTATATAAAACCAAAAAAAAATTAACAATAAAATAACAGTTATTTTGACATAAAATACTTTATTATTAAACTAAAAAATTAATATGTTATATTAACAAAAAGCCAAAAAAAAACATATTATACTTTGTTATAATAATAAAAACAAAGTAGAAACAGATATTATAAAAAATTTTACAATTTTAAAAGTAATAAAATAAAATAAATTGGCAAGCTTAAATTTAATAATAATATTTAAAAAAACTTGAAAAGCAAATTTTATACAAAAAAGCTTAATATTGCTTTTAATAATTAACTTTAAATTAATAATATTATGTAAAAACTAAAAACCAAAATAACAATTATTTATTCAAAAAAATTTTAATAGCTAATGATAAATCAAATATAATAATTTGAAAAATAGTAAAAAAAAATTTTTTTTAAATATTTTTAAAAAATTAACTGTATTAATTTTAAATAAAAAAATGAGTTGATTTTTTATTTTTTGGTTATTTAAAAAATTATTAAGAAAAATAATAGTTTTATTATTAGTTTTTTGTTAAAAATCTTAAAGCTTTTTATGATAATAGCAATTATACTAAAACTGACACTAGAAGAAATTTTGTGTAAAAAAACTTTTATTTAAAGCTAAAAAATATTTTTTCAATGGTTAAAAGCTGTATTATAGTTTATTATTTAAAAAAAGTGGTTTAAAAAAACATTATTTTGTTGTTTTTACTTTTAAAAAAACTTTTTGAATATTAAAACTATTTACAATAACAGAAAAAAAGAATTTGCTTTTTTTTACTTTTTGTTTTAATTGTAGTTATAAAAATACAAGAAAAAAAAAGTTTTTTTAAAATATATATTATTATTATAAAATTTAAATAAACATTTAATTATAAATTGTACAAAGATAAAAACCATTAATAATGAAAAAATTTGCTTACTATTAAAATCAATTCATGAGTTTAAAAAGAACATCTTCACTTGAAATTCCTTGAAACTTTTTTGTTTAATGAAATAAAATTATTATATGCACAAAACAATTAATACCTTACATATAAATTAGTTAAATATATCTGCTATTGATAATTGATTCAATTCATTTACACATTAAAAAATTGATCTATACAAGTATTTGATCACGAACGGAATTCGCATTATTGCTGAGCATTTAGCTAAAGAAAAAAAAATTGATACTTGAAAAGAAATTGCTCATAATTATATTAATAAATATAATTGAAGATTAACCGAGATTCTTAATTATTCACATTTGGTGTTGATGACTTTGATATTTTTGTAATTCTGAGGGTACCATCTATCGAAGCAGTAAGAATTGCATTACCCGTAGTCGTGGTCCAATCAACAGAAGTCAAATATTGCGAATGTGAAGCTAAATGCTGGACCTGATCGCCGTTTGATGTCTAAAATTCCAATTTAGAAGGTTGATAAGACGAATGTCAAAAATACGTAAATCTAAGGAAATAACTGAAAGATAAAATTTAACCTGATATATGACTCCTTGACACCCACCAGTACCACCCACACAGATCATGTGTTCGGTGTCTGGACTAAATCCAATCATCGGTACACTTGAGGGTGACATTGGTGGGGTTTTATCATTACCAATTACGATGGTGGGCAATGATTGCGTGCTTCGGTTGGATGCTGCTGAGGCAGTGCGCTTTCGGAACGTAGTAGGAAACTGAAAGCTTATAGTATGGGATGTTGCTGTTGTTGATGCTGGGGGTACTACTGGTGGCGGAGCTGAAATCGATGGGGGAAAACCAAATAATTTTGATTGAGCTACTAGCTGTCCAGGTTTAAGAACTGACCATTGAGTCAGCTATTGAATTTAGACGATCAAAAGTTTGAAATGGGCTTAATCAATAGCTCTTACAAAGGGCATAGAAATGCTAGTCTCTAAGAGAAAATTTATACCTTTCCAGCTTCATCGACAACGTATATAGAATTTTCATCAAAGCTAAACAAAGCCGAACAGATAATACCACTCCCGGCTTTATTCGGTGTTAATGTTGCACTGGACAAATTCCATTTCATTATTGGCGATAACGTACGGATGTCTAAAAGAAGTTTATATGAGTTAGAATAAGAAATGAAATGCAGTGAACTGAATGTGATATTCCTACCAAATATGCGAATATACCCTGCTTTGTCACCAGCAACCAACATCTGTCCATTATGATTAAATTTGATGGTTTGAATTAGGTTTGATGGATTTTTAGATGATGAGGACGATGATGGATCAAGAACAAAGGTATCCTAGATTAATTGGATCGATACTTATGAGGATTTGTTATAAATAATGAATTCAAAGTAAATGTTTAATAATTTGCTTAAAAACCTGTATTGACATGGTTTTCATATTCCAGCTCACCAAGGACCCAGATGCAGTATCCGCTAAAAATGATGACGAAGTATCACGTTTTTTCGGAATGCCGGAGCAAGCAAATATGGATTCTACGGGTGAGCAGCAAACTTGATTCACCCTTGGAAATCGGTCCTCCATTTGAAATTCATGCACTATAGATTTAGTCTCTTGATTGTACACCCGAATAAAACGATCATCTGTACCAAGTAACAGCTTGTTAATTGGTGTTCCAAAAATTCAATGAGAAAATGATATAAGACTGAATGTAACCAGCTGTCAGTCAAAATTAGGTGGGCTTACAAATTTGTCAGACCTCGCTTCCCATTCCATGGATAATACATTATAATCGGAATTTGTAATTTTTGACGCGGCTGTTTCTCCAGTATAACTCCATATACTGAATACGTATAGCAAACGCATGGGAATCGACCATAAATCAAAAATAATGACGCAAAAGATTTCAATCGGAGTTCCTACCGTACAATGTTATCTACATCACAACTAGCTATCAAGTTTCCTTCACTAGAAAATTTGGCCAGAGAGATCCCTGAAGCATGTTCCAAATATAATTCCTATAAAAAGACTTATTAGTTCAGAGCGATAAGTCAACTTTTCCTAAAATAACCAACCTGACTCGTAACGTTAAAGGGTTCCGTTTCATCCCCATTACGCAATTCTCCCTCTTCCTCACCATCAATGGTAAATTCAGAAATAGGCGATATCGCGCGCTCTTCGGGTAATGATTTTGGTGATTGTGAATATTTATTGTCAGATCCAGTCTCAAGCTTGTTGATGGGTGTGGCAGAACGAGAAACAGGAAGACTTGTTGATACTTGGGCTCTGGCTGATATGGAAAATAATCAGTAGAGAAGATATACTGTTGATGAATTGAAGGACCCGAAAAATCACTTACCACGTGGAGGAGTTAAAAGTTGTTCTACCTCATTCCTATCAATCATCAATTATTCCATACTTCATTTTTGATATATATATATATATATATGCTTACAAAGGATAGAAATAAAAAAACCAAAGATTCACTTTACGTATTTTCTTTTTGTTCAACTAATGACAGAGCTCGACGTCGAGATTTGGAGCCAGTGGCAAGCTCACTATGCGTTTGAGCAACCTAGTGAGTTCAGGAGAATTAAACTTTTTTCCTCCCGGAGTAATTTGCATTTGAGGCAATATAAATAAACAGACCTTTTGTTTTAAGGAAGATATTTCGTGATCCCCGTCCTGGATCTCCAATTTGAGATTCTCAACCACACTTTGAAGCTCTTCAATTTCATTCTGTAAAGCGCGGCGGTGAAGACGATCAATATTGAAACATAGTAAACTTGGAAGCGCTTAATGAATGATTAAATGTGAAGATCAATAAAAATAAATAAATAAATAGCATTGCAAAATTGCTGACATTGCCAGTATCAACTTGGGAAAGCTGATTAAATTTAGAAAGGATACGCATATTTTGAAAAATCGTATTAAGGAAATTATGTAAAGACACTGTGAAAGTTTCCAACCACTGTTTAGTGAAAAAAGTTTCAAAATTGGAATCAGCGGCGGGGTTTTTGGAAAAGGGAAACCCTAAAGATAGACATAGAATTAGTAAACGAGTTTCTGGTATAAAATTTCCTTCATCAAAAGACTGATTATCATTGAAAATTTACCAAACCACTTGGTCCAGTCTGGATTTCCATTCAATTCGCCACCAAAAGTGTCAAAAAATTCGAAAATCACATCTTTTCGTTTATGTTGAGCGGCTGTATGAAGCTTAATCAAATTACCATTATTTGCGGACAAGAATTCCAAAATTTAAAACATACCATGTACAAGGTAATATCGAAGCAAACAAGTCTCAAACTTTTTCACGCTGCCGAAAAATCGACCATCCAACCGAGAAAAATAACGGATATCGAGATACCGCCAGTATTCAAGCAAGCCATTTATATCGCTATTCAAAATATAACTGAATAATTCATCGATGATCTTATCTCCCTTTTATCATTGATCAGTATAATAAATTATCATATACAAGAACCAGGTTCAAAAAGTTTATTTTAATTAAACCAAAAAAAGCAATAAATATAATGATATAATGTTAAACAAATAAAATTACAAATATCGACAAAATATTCATGTTTTTGTAAACCTGAAAACTTTTTTCCTTATCAGTTCGGCTCTCTTGTTCAAAAGCCCGGAAAGTGTTGATAAACCCCCTAAACTGTAACGTGAACAGAAAATATGCTTTAATTAAGCTGTTAATATGAAAAAAAGTTTATATCGAAATGTGAATATTTACGCACTAGAAGGTATTCCTTTATTAATTCGTCGAGTTGTGGCACAGAATTCATGTTGTAAATTAGAAGTTGGGTTCGCCGTTTCTTATGGCACAATGGTAGTCAAATAGTGATACTAGAAACGATGATTGATCAGAATCTTGAATAATTTTTTACTGGTTGATCCGGATCGCCATAAAATTTGTGACGTCACAAACTAGTGTGATTCTTTTCCTTTTTTATAATATTCACTGATTATTTATTTATGGAAATATTCAAGTTTTTTTGTGTCAATTTCCTATTTCTAATAATTAATTCTAAAACTGGGTTTAATGATTTAATTAATTTTTGATTTAATTAAAAGCAATTAAAATTTAAACAAAACATATTCAATCTTAAAAATACAATTATTTAAAATAAAATTAATTTTTTAAGCAAAATTTTTAATAAATAAATTTATTAGTTAATTATTTTATTAAGTAAATAAAAAAAATAATTCAAAATTTTAATATTAAAAATCTGTTGATTTATTATAATTTTTATTTTATATTAAAACAATTTTAATAAAATTAAAAACAAAATTTACATTAACAGTTTTTTAAAATTAATTTAATAAAATTATTAATTAAAATAATATAAAAATTATTAAGTATTAAAAAATATTTTTTATCTTCTTAATTTTATAATCATAACTAAAACAAAAAGTAAAAAAGCTATATTTAATATCTTTTTTAAGATATTTAATAAAATTTTAACCAAAAAAGTTTTTTCTGTTATAGAAATAATTAAATAGAATGTTTTAAAAGCTTTTTTTTAAGTAATAATAGTAAAAAGCTGTCTTTAATAGTCTTTTAAGCATTTTTTTTATTTTTAGCTAGTTTTTTATCAGTTAAAGTTTTTTTTAAAAAACACATTTGAATTAGTCCTAATATTGTTTTTATTTTTACCAAAAGCTCAAAAATTTTTAATAGTAAATTAATTAACAAACTGATTTTTTTAATTATTGTTATTATATCTGATATCATTAGTAATATTTTTTTAAAAATAGTTAAAAAAACTAAAAATTCCAAAAAATAAAAGTAATTACTTGTTTCTGTTATTGTTATATCAAACTTTTTTGTAATTTCAGATAAATTTTAGATAAGATTTTTTTGTATTATTTAGGATATTGTTTAAAATAGGCCAAAATTAATTATTGATTATATTGCCAAATATAGTGTTTTTTAGTAAATTTTTGCTTGTTTTAAAAACAAAATAAAGATTTTTTATTATATCATTTGTTTTTAAAAACTGGACTAATTAAATAAA
Organism: Geosiphon pyriformis; assembly: GCA_016748015.1. Classification (NCBI taxonomy): domain Eukaryota; kingdom Fungi; phylum Glomeromycota; class Glomeromycetes; order Archaeosporales; family Geosiphonaceae; genus Geosiphon; species Geosiphon pyriformis. The sequence continues at coordinate 798,338 of JAAOMT010000512.1, read as the reverse complement.
AATTGAATTATTTTTTTTTAGTTTTTGGTATTATTATTAATGATGTTTAAGAAATCATTATTGGTTGTCAAAAATTTGCTGGATAAATAGTTTTTATTCTAGTGCTTAATACAATTTTTAAAATTAAATTGGCTTATATTAAGACTGTTTTTCAGTTTATGTATGGTTTTTTGGATGCAAAATTAGTTATAAAAAACAATATAAAACTCTTTTATATAAAGTTTGCTTTCTAATAATTTTTAAAAACTGTGTTTATAGTTAAGCTTAAGAGCTTTGTTTGTTTGACTACTCTTAAAATTGCCAAATTTTTAGTGGTTTTTAAGTTTGATTTTTTTTTGTTGTTGTATTATATAATATATTTTTAAATATATTTGTTATTAATATTAAAATAGTACTTGATGTGTTTAAAAAAGTCACTTATATTGTGTTAAAGTCTATTGGTATTTAGTAATATGTAATTGTTTACTTTAAAAATTTAAATATTATTATATTTGTTTTAAATTATTGATTAGTTTTATTAAATAAAAATAGTATTAAGATCTTTTTTTTAGTGAATTAAAATAAAATTATTCTGTTTTATGATAAGTTTAAAGCCAAGTTGGTCAATTTTTTCTCTGGTTATATTGTTTTTGAAATCAGTAATATGATTTCTTAAGTTGGTAATCAAACTTGTTTTATTTCTTATTTACTTAAATCTGGTCATTATTCTTAATTTGTTTTTATTATATTTGGTTTACAGAGTAATTTAGATGCTACTATTGTTACGGTTGAAACCCATAATTTTTATTAGTTATTACATATATTAGCCACTGATGTCATATAATTAGCCACTTTATTTTTAGATAGTGATCATTGACCTGATCAATGACTTGACTGTTGACCTGATTATTGACATGATCATTGACCTAGTCATTGACCTGGTCATTGACCACTTTCATTAGCTATATAAGTGATGAATCTCTTAGTTATAGAAAATCATCTCTCAGGCAAGAATTAAATAAATAAAAATAACAACTTTCATCTCAATTATTCTCTTATCACTAATTTTCCTTTCTCTATCTTCAAGTATCCAAACATCTTAGGATAAAAAATTACTTGTTGGCCTTTTCCTGTTTGAATAATTGTAGTATTTGAAGACTATTTGTATAAATGTGACTGAAGAGCACAAGTTGATACCTAATATTGAATTCTAAGAGTGCCGACGTGAAGGCATAGAATTAATACCAGTGGTGATCAATTGTTGACAGTACGGACTATTCCTCTACCTTCAGATTTCCTTGTTATCTTTTGAAAAGAATAGCAATTGAGATATTTTATGAAACTGATCTTGCACATTAAATCCATACTCATTCAATTCACTCATTGAAGTTGAATCCTCTTTGATTATTTCCATTACCCTACAATTCTGTTCTCTCTTGCTATCCATTAGCTTGTTACTCTAACCTGTAACATAAAAGTAGTGCTTCCTGTGAGATTGTCAAAATCCACTTGTTTCCTTATTGTATGGGTAATTATTCATACCTACCACAACAATCAGCAGAACACTTTGAAACACACAACAGAAATGATTTAGACTTTATTGAACTCAATCCTTTGCCATCCTGCTTGATTTGCTTCCCTCTTGAAGAACAATTCAGTAGACAATTCCAAAACTTTTGGAACTGGTTCCTGAATGAGCATTCAGCTGAAACCTACACAGCCTATACAATCTATTACTTTGACCAAGCTTACTTTAAAAACAACTTTGAAAAAAGAAACAACAATATCAATCAGCTCTTATACTCAGCAACCTTTAAACAACAACCTCTTGAATTCGAATATCTAAATCACCAAATTCACATCTGGATTGCTGTCCATCAATCAGCTAAAACCCCTTTTGAAACAGAAGAAGAAAGTTACCAAACTGTTTCTATTTTTGATTTCTTCCCAAGTGATTCAGATTATTCCACTCAAACAGTAACTCCTGAACCAATGGCCCAAGATCCAATACAAGTAAACATCCTGGCCACCCTCCAAAACATACAAACTGCTTTGGGACAAAGAAACAACACCCCACTACCCCTATTCAGAGGTAATGCCCAAGATCCAATTGAATGGTTGGATGATTTTAAAAGAGCAGTTACTGCAAACCAGTATGATGATGAATACAAGTTCCAAATTGTTGGTGGCTATCTTTAAGGCTCTTCTGCTACCTGGTTTTCACAAGAAACCAATGTTGGTGCTCAACAAAGAATTGTCAGATGGACCCCAGCAAATATTAAAGAAAACAACACCTCTTTTACTATCTGGTTTGAAAACAAATTCAGAACCCCCATCTTAATATCCAAATGGTGTATGAAATTAGAAAGAAGAACCCAAGATCCTGGTAAAATTGTGACCAAATATGCCAAAGCAATCAAAAAACTTATCAAGCATATAGACTCTGGTAGAAACTGGACTGAAGAGCAAAAGATTCACTCCTTCACAAAAGGATTGAGAACTGATTTATTGTATGCTCTTTGGCCTCTCTTGGCTTTAAAAGATAATCTCACCATGAATATGGCCATTGAACTCACCCAAAGAATTGAAGACAATTAAAGAATGCATTTGGGATCTATACTTCCAGTTTTTGCTCCTGCTCCTATTATGGCTCCTACTCCTCAAATGGCTGCTACTTTTTTTGCTGCCCAAACCCAAGACCCAAATAAACAATTGATAGATAGACTCACAGCTAACCTTGCCCGGTTATTAGAACTGTTGGCACAAGCAGTCAGAGATAACTAGCAACTACCAAGACCTAGATATGAACCTCATTTTAACTAGCCCCAGCAACTTCCCTATCAAAGACAGCAAAATTGTGGCCCATCTGTGTGCTATCATTGTGAATTAACTGGACATTATTCAAGAGATTGTAACAATCTTCCACTGCCTCCTCCAGCTCCCAGAAACAATAACAACCAAAACAACAGACCCAACAACAACAACAATGTCCCCAATCAAAGACCCAATCATGCCAACATCAATTTCTTTGGAGAGGATCCCCTAGTTGAAGCCACTGTTTATCAGCCTTTAAACTGATAGGCGCACTTCCAAAAGGTGAGAGTGTAAGCCAACCAGAAAAAACTCCTTTTACGCTTTTAATTTAACTGATGATGACTATGACATGGATGAACTAGCAATCAACACCTTAGAACCAACCAGAAAAAAGAAAAAAGCCAAGGTTGATTTCGTTCTAGACCCCAACAAAGCCTCAACTTCTGCCATTAATAACAATGAGCCACCAAAGGCTAAAGTTTTTAAGAATTCTCCAAAGTTGAAACCCTCAGAAATTGTACAAAAATCTGGACCCTATTCCATTGTCAAAAATCTCATGGAAACCCCAGCACATATTACCTTTGGCCAGTTAATGACCCACTTATAGTTCAGAAAAGATCTTCGCAAATCTTTGATTCCAAAGAAAAAGACACCAAAAACCAACAAGCATTCTCGCCAAGTTGGACTTGCTGACAACAGCAATGTCACCCCTCTGATTTGTAAAGCCCAAGTGGCTGGATACTTCATTGACTTAATTCTGAACAGTGGATTATCTGTTAGTGTCATTGCCAAACACTTCTTGGAAGCAATTGGTAGAAAGATTGATAAATCTTCTATCAGACCAATGACCAACATACATGGTGACAAAAAGAAAGGACTGGGTATTGCCAAAGCTGTTCCTGTCCGCATCAATGGAATCAGCATTGAAACTGACATGGAAGTTTCTGAAGCCAAAGAATACACTATCATTGTTGGCAATGAGTGGCTCAAGAAAGCAAAAGCTTTGCTTAATTATGAACTTTGTGAATTAACCATCAGATATGGTGAGAAACCCATTGTGGTTAAGTGTTGCCATTGGACAACTCTCCCAATACCCAAACAAAACCAAGAAGAAAAACAATCAGATGAATCAGATAATGAAGAGAACAATGAAGAAGAAGAACAAGAAGAGCAAGAAGAAACTGCTAAACTCACCTATACTATCTTCACTAGCAATGGCAAACCACTGGACAATATTAAAGCAGACAAAGAAGGAATTATTGTAAATGACAAGCTGATCTGCTGGTCTTATTATGATATTTTTAGAAGAACCTTTGAAAGAAAACCTGGCAAGAAAGCCAAATACAGTTTTTGGTGGCATGGTCCTTATGCCCGGTGTTGGTACAACAAACCCTTGTATTCTCCAAGCGATGAATGCAAATCATGCCTGATCTATTACAGAGATTGGGAACCAATTAGTTTGATACCCAGAGAAGAATTGAAAGAAGTACAGAAGTCCTTTGAGAATGAACCACCTGAGATCCAATCACTGGTTGTAGAACAAAAAGAACCCTCCCCAGAAGAAAGAAAAATAGACATTGAAAATTTGCTGGCTAAAAATAGCCCAGTTATCTCCAAAGAAGATGATACCCTTGGACATACTCATGTGATACAACACATCATCACCACCAGAAAAACTCAACCCATCTATTTAAAGTCTTATCAATCCAATTAGTGCAATAATGAGTTTATCAAGAAAGAGATAAACTGGATGAAAGAACTTAGATTCATACAAGAAACCAAGAGTGAATGGGCTTTTCCAGTTGTAGTAGTATCCAAAAAAAGTAGAACACTATGCTTCTGTGTCAACTACTGCCAATTAAATGCCATCACTGAAAGAGACATATACCCACTTCTCAAGATTGATGCAATGTTAGACCAATTTAAAGATGCTACTTTCTTCTCAACCATTGACTTAACTGCTGAATTCTGGCAAGTAGAGATGAATTCAGAAAGCAAAAAAAAAACTGTCTTCATTACCAAGTATGGCACCTATGAATTCACAGTCATGTTTTTTGGTCTTACCAATGCCCCTCCTACTTTTTAACACTTAATGGATAAAGTATTTGAATCAGTCAAGAAAAACTTTGTTCTAGTCTATTTAGATGACATAATAATATACTCAAAAACCTGGAATGAACATCTGGAACATTTGCAAAAGGTTTTTGACCTCCTCAGAAATGCTGGTCTCAAGATCAACCCAATCAAATTTTTCTTTGGAAGACAATCCACCTAGTTCCTTGGTCATCTTATCACAAAAGATGAAATCTTTCCTGATCCAGCCAAAGTTGAAAAAGTCCAAAACATCAAACAACCAATGAACATTTATAAACTACACTCTTTTCTTGGTTTGGCCTCTTATTATCGCAAATTTGTTAAGGATTTCTCCAAAATCGTCTCTTCTCTCAATCAGCTACTCAGGAAAAATGTCAATTACCATTGGAGAACACATTAGCAAAAAGCCTTTGAAACTTTAAAAGAAAAACTGGTTACAGAACCCATCCTTAAGCAACCTAATCTAAATCGACTCTTTATCCTCCACACTGATGTATCTGGCTTTGGACTTGGTGCTGTTCTCTCTCAAAAAAATGAAAAGGGCAAAGAACATGCCATAGTCTATGCCAGTAGAACCCTTTCCCCAGCAGAACAGAACTATTCAGTCATTGAACAAGAATGCTTAGCAGTAGTATAGTCCACCAGTTACTGGAGTAAGTATCTTCTTGGTGTGAAGTTTTTGGTGGTAACAGATCACCAAGCTTTGGTTTGGCTGCACAACAAAAAGAGACTAGAACACAAATAGATAACTTGCTAGATACTCCACTTGGATGAATTCGACTATAATATTCAACATTACAAAGGAGCTAATCATCAAAACACCAATGCTCTTTCCAGACTTACCATCCAATAACAGAACAACTCTCTCAAACCAAACCAACTTAATTATTAGTAATTCCCCCTTTTTGACAAACACGATAATAAACTTGGACAACTAATGAAATTTTTGGGTAAAGGACAATATCCACTAAAATACACACAACAACAAAGAGAACATTTGTGCAAACAATCAAATTTCTATTTGATTCACCAGAACCAACTTTATAAAAGAAATAGAAAAGATCCTGACTGCCCTCAAAGAGTCATCAGATTTGAAGAAAGAGAAATTGTGATCTACAATATGCACACTGATCCATTAGCTGGACACTTTGAAAAAACAAAAACAATTCAGAAAACTCTAGCTCACTATTATTGGCCTACCTTGGGAAAAGACATTGCTGAATACATCAAAACCTGTGATATTTGCCAAAGAAGAAGAAAACCCAATTGCAAAGAAGATATCCATCCAATCTCTGTTGGTCAACCCTTTGACAGAATTGGTATAGATGTTGTTGGACCTTTAACAATAACTCCTGATAGCAACAGATACATTATCACAGCTACCGACTATCTTACAAAGTAAATAGAAGCAAAAGCCACTCCAGACCAAATAGCAGTCTCAATAGCCAATTTCATTTATGAAGATATCATTTGTCGCCATGGCTGCCTCAAAAAACTTTTATCTGACAGAGGAAGAGCTTTTCTCAGTACACTTGTTGAAGAACTTTGCAGAAAAATGGGAATATGTCACAAACTTTTCTCTTCTTATCACTCTCAAACAAATGGCCTAGTAGAATGTTTCAATAGAACACTATGTGAAATTCTAGCCAAAACCAGCGAAAAAACAAACTTATGAAACAAAGTACTGCCTTCAGCTTTGTTCGCTTATAGAACTGTGAATCATGACATAACAAGTTATGAACTCTTTTTTTTACTCTATGGACAAATGGCAACTCTACCAATAGAAACTGACATTAAGACAATATCTTTTGAAGAAATAACAATAGAAAATTACAAAGACATTTTGCAAAGAAGACTTGGTACTATTTTTGACTCATTAGTAGAAGTATAGATAATTGCCTTTGAAAAGATAAAACAATTCCAAGAGAAGCTTAAGAAAAAAAAACATATAAAACACTTTCCTTAAGTGTTGGTGACTTAGTTTTAGAATACCATTCAGACAAAGACAATATCTATGATAATAAATTCTCTAGCCAGTAAAAAGAATCTTTTATAGTCAACAAAGTTTTAAACAATAGTTCTTATATCTTATAAGATCAATATGGAATAATCTTCAATGATCACTCTGTTCATGATACACGACTCAAGAAATATCACAAACAATCTGATTGGTTACTTGTTGTGGTAATACTGACCCAAATAATCAACAAAAATCAGATATAAATAAATGCACCATTCCCAAAACAGAGGTATCTTCAATCGACATGAACAATTATTTCTTAGATCAAAACATTCAAAATGCTTTCTATATTCTCCATGAGTACTGGATCAAAAATTATCCAAATGCTACTCTGACCATTGGAAAACAAACCACCATAACTGATAACAGTGGAACACATACTGTTATTAGACCAAAGAAAACCACTACCAGAAGAAAAAAAATTGGTAGCAAAATGGATAAGTATTTGCTGGAAAGCATAACAGCAGCAATACTTACACCTTTTATGACAATTGGAAAAATAATTAAAGAAATCTTGCCCATAGACAAAAACTTGTCATATAAAAGGCAACTAGAACTCTATGGTTGTCTTGGTGAAATCATAGAAGAAATAAAGCTCATGAAGAAAACAACTTTAGAGATACAAATGAAAATTTTGGGCATTATACGTTTAGATGTCCCAAGAGTTTTAACCATTGTAAAAAGAGCCAAAACTCTTATACAAAGATTTGGTCTTTTGGATACAAAGCTTATTTTGCCTCAAGTACTATACACTCTATCCACAAAAGACTTTAACAAACTAGTTAGTTTTGAGTTAAACAAAACTCTTCAATTAGAATACCCTATAAATAGCTTGATTTTACTAGAGCTCAATCTCTTTGGAGAGGATGATGTTATGATTGAAACTCATAATTTTTATTAGTTATCACATGTATTAGCCACTGATGTCATATAATTAGTCACTCTATTTTTAGATAGTGATCATTGATCTGATCAATAACCTGACCATTGACCTGATTATTGACCTGATCATTGACCACTTTCATTAGCTATATAAGCAATGAGTCTCTTAGCTATAGAAAATCATCTTTCAGACAAGAATTAAATAAATAAAAATAACTTTCATCTCAATCACTCTTTTATCACTAATTTCCTTTTCCCTACCTTCAAGTATCCGATATTACAGTTTAAGAATTTAGAAAAAAGAATCATAAAAATAATACAAACTATTCAATCATAATATAGCACAGTAATAATCTTAGAAAGGTAATGATTAACATAGTAGCAAACACCATCTCGCGATAGTGGCAAGCACCAGTTCACAATAGCAGCCAACACCAATTGGTGATAGCAGCAAACACCAGGTTGAAATATCAAAAAGAAAGTATTTTCTCGTAGAACTACAAACATGTATATATACAGTAGTTTTAATATTGGGAAAGAATCAATCAAGTAATAAAAATCATAACTTATCAAGCAATAGATCCAATTTTATCCCACAAACTCCACTTTAAATCATACTTTCAAATTAAATATCCCAAGAAACCTTTAAAATCAAAAAGAAATGAAAAAGAATATTTAAAACTGAACTATCACAACCCAAAGTATTAAGAAACTTACTTGTATTATTTATTAAATGAAACTATCATTCATCAACTGAATCCCTTGGAAGAATAATCCTTGATCAAGATTATTC
>JAAOMT010000512.1:752607-782593 GCA_016748015.1 Geosiphon pyriformis | reverse complement strand
GTATTAAGAAACTTACTTGTATTATTTATTGAATGAAACTATCATTCATCAACTGAATCCCTTGGAAGAATAATCCTTGATCAAGATTATTCACATTGTTACTAATTGATAAAAGCTTTATTGTGAGAATTAGAAAAGCACTAAAGACCATTAACATTCTGTGTTTCTAGATTAGAGAAACACATCAGGCAATTGCAAGAATAGCCTCAGAGAAGACCCCAGACAGTGGGTAGATTTCAGTTCAGCCTCTAAAAAAGAGTACATAAACACACACAACAATCAAGAATTAAAGAATAACTTACATCACAACAGTAAAAAGAAAGCCTTCAGTGTAACAGTGACATTATCACACAAATAGAACTGAGAAACTCACGAAAGACTGATTGCAATTAAAGCGGGATATCAGCAATTAAATATAACAAGAAAACCATTCCGTAACACCGAACATCTTAGGATAAAAGATTACTTGTTGGTCTTTTCCTGTTTAAATAATTGTAGTATTTGAAAACTATTTGTATAAACGTGACTGAAGAGTACAAGTTGATACCTGATATTAAATTCTAAGAGCACCGATATAAAGGCATAGAATTAATACCAGTGGTGATTAATTGTTGACAGTACAGACTATCCTTCTACCTTCAGATTCCCTTGTTACCTTTTGAAAAGAATAGCGATTGAGATATTTTATGAGACTGATTTTGCACATTGAATCCATACTCATTCAATTTACTCATTGAAGTTGAATCCCCTTTGATTATTTCCATTACCCTACAATTCTGTTCTTCCTTGCTATCCATTAGCTTGTTACTCCAATCTGTAACACTATTATTAAAACTAATACTTTGAAAAAGTATTATATTTGGTAAAAAACTTTTAAATGCTAATTTTGTTTTAAATATCAAGACTTAAATCATTTGGCTGTTAATTATAAGATGTTTTTACTTCTTTTTTTTAAGATTTTCAAGATAGTTGTGTCTTGTTTTATTGGTGCCAAGTCTTATATTAAGACTATTATATCTGTATTATCTCTAATTTCTATATTTTTGGTTGGCTTTGTTTCTTTTGCTGTAATTGTAGTCAGTAATTTTATGATGTTCTTTTAATTGACTTCTCTAAAAGCTGATTTGGTCAAACTTTCTATATTAATTAAGTCTATTATTAAGCCTATTGGTTTTTTAGTTATTGTGTTTAAACAATTTATTAATGATAATTTGGTTTTAAGTAAAGCATTTAGTCTTAAGATCAATAAAATTATGGTATATATAAATGCTTTTAATAAAGCTATTAATAAGCTAAAATATAAAATAGTTGTTTTAAAAACTGAATACAATTATAAAAATATTAATATAGCTGGTTCTCAAATGAATTTGTTTACAATAAATGATAATACATTTTTTAATTTAATGTTGCTTTAAGAACACAAACTTGTTGCTATAAAGATTAATACATTGAAAACAGCTAAATAACTGATTAAAATAATTAATAATAGTGTTATTTTGTTTAAGATTGTTCAAAGAATGTTTTTTTTAAGTAGGTTTTTTTTTAATAGCATTAACATAATATAGTTTAAGCTGGCTTAAATAGCTAATTATATGTAGAAAATACATGAACTATATTTAATCTTAATAAACAACTTTTTTGGTTTTTGATAATTAAATTATTTGCTTGGTTTGTATTTAATATCTAAATAGTAATTAGACTATATTTATTAAATATATAATAATAAAAAATTTTTTTTATAACTAATTACAATTAATCTAAAATTTTTAAAATTATAAATATTATTAAAATTTTTTTTTCTTGTTTTTATAATTATAATTAGAACAAAAAGTAAAAAAGTTTCAAATATTATTTTTCTTTTTTTAACTAATAAAGTTTCAATAAAAGAAGATTTTTTTATTGTTAAAGCAGTTAAACAAAATATTTTGACAGTATTTTTTCTAAATATTAGTTAAAAATTGTTTTTAATAACTTCTAAAGCATTTTTTTATCTTTGGCTAGTGGTTTTTTCTAGTTAAAGTTTTTTCTAAAAAACACATTTAAATTAATTTTAGTATTGTTTTTATTTTTTTAAAAGCCCAAAAGTATTTAACAATAAGCTAGTTAATAAGTTGGTCTTTTTTGTTATTACTATTAATAATAATATTATTTTTTTGCAAATAGCCAAAAAGACCAAAGTATCAAAAAAACAATAGTAGTTGTTTATATTTAGTATTGTTATATTAAATTTTTTTATAGTTTCAAATAAAATTTTAAATAATATCTTTTTAATAGTAATTAATTCTCTTTCTAAGATTTTAATATTCAGTTTAGTTTAGTTCAAGTTCAATCAAACTACTAAATTAAATTAAACTTAAACAGAAAATATGGCAAAATTTCAAATTCAAACTTGAACCAGACTTAAAATTACTAAACTTAAACTGAATCCAAACATATATAACAAGTCTGGTTCAAGTTTTATGAATATGTTTAGGTTCAATTATTAAAAACATTATATTATACTATATTATTATTTAATTTTTTTTTCAATAATTTTTGTATTTATAATCAAAGACACTATACTGCTCTTATAATTTTAGGCACTAAGTGAAATTTTATATCTGTAATCATATTTTCATCTGCAAAAAAAATGCATTCAGAAACAACAAATAATTCTTGAATTGTTAAATAATTATGAACTATATATATAAAATGAAAAAATTGTGTTTAATATGTTTAAATATTGAATTATTAATAAAATGTTAATTTAAATAAATATTTTTTATAATATATCTTCCATCATGTTATTACATTTATTTTTCTATTAACCATTTTTTTAAAAATATAACAATTAATTTTGTCAAGTTTTTTTGTTCATTATTATTAAAGTCTGTCTTTAATATAAATTATATAATTAATATTATAATATTATTAAAATTGCTATTAAACAAAAAAATGTTATTTGATGTTAGTATAATATCCAGTATATACTTTATTTCAAAGAAAGTATGCATTCTAAAAGTTTATTTATTATGTAAAAGTTAGAAAATAAAACTGTTTAGATAAATTAATAACTTATAATTCTTTTATTTTATTAATATTGTCATCCAAAATTTTTTTTTTTGTAAAATAATGTAATTTTTTTCTTGGATTTAATATAGTACAGAACATTACAGTTGTATTTGTTTTAGAATAATATTCAATCAACTTTTTACTTATTGTTTTAGTTGTTATAATAAGTAATAAATCTAATATTAAATATATTAAATAAATAACTAAATAAATACAATTGAAATTATAATGCTTTACCAAATTTATTATTATTAACTATGTCTTTGACATGATTAAAAATAATATTAAAAAAAAGAATAATCAAGAAAACAGTATTATTTAAACTAACTAATATTTTAATCATAATATCTTTAAATAATTTAAGAAATTTAACAATTTTATCAAAAACAGTTCACTAATTATATGAAATAGCATATTAATAAAGGTTAATATAATTGCTAATAAGAGTATTTAATGGCTATAAATTTACAGTTGGAATTTTTGTATTTAAAATATACAAAATCAGAAATAAATAACTTGCTAATTTAAGAGATAATCTATTTCTGATCATGTTATAAGTAGAATTCTATCAGATAGAACAATTTAAAATAAGTTTATAATATTTAATTTGACATGTATTACAGATGTATTCAAAAAGCTTAAAATGTTAGAACAAGATACAGATTACAGAGTTAAGTTCCCTAATCTTTAATTTATACAAAGTTTACATTAAAAAAATTTTAAGTAAATATATTTGGTTTGGGTTTTTAAAAAATACTTTAAAAATAGTATTTTTTATTTTATCTAAAACTATTTGTACTGTTAAGTTTAAAATATGATCAAAACATTAAAATCAAAGATCTTTTAAGTTTTATTAAATGGTTTTTTTTCTAATTTTTTTACTAACTCTTTTATAAAAATACTATTATTTGCAGTATTATCAAAAATAATAACAAAAAGCTGTAAAAAAAAATTAGGTTATAACTAATAAAATTAATAGTAAACTTATATAAAAAAAAAGTAAGTATAACTTTTTTTTAAACTTTTTTTTCAAACTTTTTGGCTGAAAATTTGGCTTGAAGCAATAATAAAAATTATTTAAGCTAATATTAAAAAAATGCAGTTTTTGATAATATAAGCACTATGGTAACTTTAAGCTTTAAATAATACTAATACCAAAAATTTAGCTCTAAAGCAATAATAAAAACCAACTTAAGCCAATATTAAAAAAATGCAATTTTTAATAATATAAGTACTATAATAACTTTGAGCTTTAAATGATACTAATATGCTATATAGTATGTTGATCTTATTATTGGCTATTAATTAACCCAAATTTATGTAAAAATATATGTATATACTTTTAATATAATTCTATAATCTTTTAATACTTAAAAAATTTATTTACAATGATTATTCTATTATGTTATCTACTTATTAATTCGAAATTAATTATTGTTTATTAAAGATTTTAATTGTTATTAATATAATAAATAGTAATGAAAACAAAGACTTTGTTATTGAAAAATGTTTAAAGATCTAATATAAAAAAAATTTTAAACTTAATAATATCTAAATATGTCTATTATATTATAAATATAAGTAAAAGAAAAGAAACATTTTATAATAAAAATAGTGCTTATTTTTAATTTTTGTCTATCTAAGACATAAAGTTTTATAACTTTATTCTTAATTGTATTAGCACAAACAAATAGAGAAATAAGATTCAGATATTAGAATAATTTGATTAATTTAGGATTTTCTATTATAAAAAATAGTTATTGGCAGTTAATAAACCAAATAGTAATCATGTTATAAAGTTTTTCATTATTAATATTAATAACAGTTATTACAAAAAATTAGAGTAGTTTTCTAGTTAAATTGGCTAAAAATCATAAAAAAAAATAGCAATCTCATCTATCAAAATATTTCTTTAATTAACTTGCAATCTTTTTGGACATTTTGTCTTTTTTTATAATATTATTCTGTTGTAATATATATTGTCCAATAGAAAATTTTTAAATAGTGCCATAAAAATTTAATAGTGTTTATAGTTTTACAAAAAAATAGTTTATATACATATTTTGAGACTATATATTTAGCTGTTTTTTTTGTCCATTTAAACTTATTAAAATAGTCCTATATTTTATTTTAAAAACTATATTTACCAAATATATTAATAATTAAACTATTTGGGTTATCAAATTCTGTTATTTTGAATTTTGAATTTTTAGTAATATTGAATAATATTGTTATAGTTCAAGAATTTAGAAAAAAAATTATAAAATAATATAAATTATCTAATTATAATATAGCACAATAATAATTCTAAAAAGATAATAATTAACATAGTGACAAGTACTATTTTACAATAGTAGTAAATACCAGTTCACAATAATGATCAACACTAATTGGTATTACAGATGATTATTTGGAGTCTCAAAGCAAATAACAAATCTGTAACTTGGTGCTTGATTGGTATTCTGGGGTTGATATCTGAAGATTTGGTTGATCTAAAGGTTTGTTACAGAGTTCTTTGTATAATGGACAGAGATTTAATAGTTGTTTTCAGTAGCCTTTTGGAATCACAATTCTGTCAAATTTTTTTCTCAGTATGATGGCTGGTAATCCTCCTGGTAAGCTATTCTTAAATCTATGAGTGTTCTATCCTTGTTTCACAGGTCTTTTACCAGTTCTTATGACGTCTGTATCTCAGTGCTTAATCCATAATCAATTTAGTAAAACCAAAGAAATAACAAAAAAAATAAAAAAAAATAAAGAAATAAACAAAAGCAATTGCAAGTTAGTATCTTGTCAATAGCCATGATTAAAAGCTATTGTTCTAGTGTGGTTAAGTATTAATTACTATCAACATGAAGTGTTGATAGTGGAGAGTAAATTTAAGATAATGAATAATTATTTATTGATATTTGTAAATAGAAAGTTGTTTAGATCAGATTTACTTGGAGGTCTCCCTTTTCTGCTTCTAATGCTACCATTATATATACATAATTGAGATTCCTCAATTTCTCAATTTTTTACACCAGAAATCCTGAAATTCCTGGAATTCTACAATTTCTTTTGAGAAAAATCCTGGAATTCTGGAATCCTGTGATTTCTTTGTATAAAAATCCTGCAATTCCTCTTGAGAGGAATTCTGGAATTCCATATTTACTATGGCTATTTTTAATTGGCTAATTTATATGCTAATATACTTCCTATATTTTATGAGTAACATTATTCTCTCCTTTTAATATTGAGCTCTATCAAGATTTCCCAAATCTCCTAACTCTAATTCTTTGTCATTGAGTATTTCTTGAACTTTTTTTTTGAGAATTACTTGAGTTATCTTGTTCTATAATTCTTCAAATTAGGTGTTGATTATTTTTTCCATTTGGTTAACTGTAATAAAGTCCAATTCTGGATTAAGTAAGATTTCCAGTCTGTTTTGGAATCCTATATGTAACCAATAAATAGTTCTTGCTTGTGTAGTTAAATTGTTCTTTTCCACAAATTGTTCCAGTTGTTGCAGTATTGCTGTGTCAAATAATTGTTTTGTTTTATCTGTATATAAGTTTTGAACATTTAAGTGCCATCCCAAGTGGAAGTAACAAAAGTTCCTTGGAAATTCATGTATCCACCATTTCCAAGTTTCTTTGGTTAATTCTTAATATGTGGTAACACTTGTTGGTTCTTCTATTGCTAATTTTATTTTCAGAACCATTTTGTTGATAGTGTTCTCTGTTTTCCTTTGACTTTTATATTTGGGTGTCTTTTTGGTATCTCGGTATCAAATGGTTTGTTAGTTAATAGTAATTTCCATATTCTGTTGTTGAATTAGTTGGAAGAGTTGTTGTGTTAATAAGTGGATATTGTTAGTGATTTCCATTTTTCTGAAGTCTTTTGTCACATCTACCATGTCTTTATATATTCTTTTTATTGTTTAATTTTATGTGTTTGGGCTAATGATTATGATTGGTTCCAGATCTTATGAAATCTCATTTGGTTGGACTAGTATTCTTTGTACTCCTAATTGTGAAATATTACTGGTGGATAGTAACACTATATAGTAATATGATTTCAGTCAATCACTATGTGCTGCTTTGGCTAAGATTTTGTTGTCTCATTTTAATTTATAAGCTCTATTTCTAAGAATTTCTTCTATGTGAAATGATCCATCCTATTTGGGATCAAATTTTCCACTCCATTGTTTTTCCGCTTTAATATGATATAGAAGTACTTTGTCTCTAATCTTGAATTCAACTGGTTTATCTGATAGTTGGTTATTATGTCTTTTTCTTTGTTTTTCTTGTAACTTGTGTATGTTATCAGCTGTTTTTTGCTATTTATTTTTCAGTGTTTCCATCAAGTTATATGTTTTTCTTAGCAATGTTTTCTGAAAATTGTCTTCAGTTATTGGTTCTGTTAAATAGATGTTAACTTTTATCTCAACTGGTAATATTGTTGTTCTACCATATACTAATTCAAATGGTGTTGCTTGTATAGTGTTCTGTTTTATTGTTCAATATGCAAATAATACTGATGGTATAAACAAATTCTATTTGTCTTGGTTTTATTGACTGATTTTGGCAATTACTTTACACATGTTCTGTTAAATTTTTCAACTAACCCATTTGTTTGTAGATGGTATGATAATAATAATAGTCTTTTTATTCCAAATTTTTGGCTTAATTCTGCTAATGTTCTATTCACAAAGTGAGTTTCTTGATCAGATAATAATTCTTTTGAACATCCGTGTTGACAGATCAAATCTTAATAAACAAATTTGGCAATGGATTCTGCATCTGCTCTTTGAATGGCTTTTGTTTCTGGCCATTTAGTGAGATAGTCTATGGCTACTGTAATATATCTGTTGCTTCTATTGGTAATTGTTAATGGTCCAACTAAGTCAATTCTAATATGATCAAATAGTTGTCTTACTTTGATTGGTTTCAATGGTTTACTGGGTTTTGTTTCTTCTCTTCTTTGACAAGCATCACAGTTTTGAACATACTGAATAATGTCTGGATACATTGATGGCCAATAGTATCTTTTTCTAGTTCTTTTCATAATTGCTTCTTTATAAAAATGTCCTGCTGTTGGATCTGAGTACATGTTGAACAATATTGTTTCTTTTTCCAGTTCTGTAATTACTCTTGTTGACTGGTCTGGATTTCTTCTGTTTTTCCAGTAAAGTATATTTTGATGATTGATAAAGTATTTTGATTGTTGTTTTATGTTGTTTTGTTTCTTTTGAGATAATTTCTTCTTAAACAATTGGGTATTTATATAATGTTAGAGTTGTTGATATTTTTGTATATTCATCTTTTGTTATATTTTTGGGTTTGAAATGTTTTTAGATTTGTCTCATTCGCGACAAACTGTCAACATTTCCATTGTCTTTTCCCTTTTTATAATGTACTGTATAATTGAATAGTGAAAGTTTTATTTTTCATCTGACATGACAGTCATCTCCAAATTCTTGCTTCTGAATTGAAGTTAATCTCTTGTAATTAGTGTACATCTCAAACTTTTGACTCAAGTATTCTTTCTACTTGATAACAGCCCAATAAATGACTAAATGTTCTAGTGCTAGAGTTTTATAGTTCTTTTCAGCTGAACTTAAGCTTCTACTGGTGTAAGCTACTGGGTGTTTTTGTCTATTGGGTCCTTTCTGAGATAATACTGCTCCCAATGCTTGACCAAATGCATCAGTTGTAATTATGAATGGTTTGCTATAGTCTGAATAGATTAGTACTGAGGTCTGAATAAGCTTTTTTCTTAATGTATCAAAAGCTTTTTGCTGGATTTCTGTCTATTTATATTTAGTGTTCTTTGTTTGGAGCTGGTGTAATAGTTGAGCTATTTTGGAAAAGTCTTTGATGAAGTGGCAGTAGTATCCAGCAAATCCCAAGAATGTTCTCAATTCTGTGAGATTATTTAGTACTGGAAAGTTTTTGACAATTTCAATCTTATCTGGATCTGTTTTGATTTTATTTTTGCTCATGACATGTCCCAAAACTTGAGTTCAGTTTTTCTAAAGAAACATTTGGTTGCATTTAGCTTTAATTCAGCTCTTCTTAGTCTTTCAAACACTTGTTGGAGATGATGCAGATAATCATCAAATGTCTTTGAGAACACATTGATGTTATCCAAATATACAACTACTGATTTTCATAATAGCCCAGTATAAACAATTTCTATAAGTTGCTGGAAAGTGGCTGGAGCATTTATCAAGCCAAATGGCATCATTTCGAATTCAAAATTTCTTTTCTGTGTTGTAAAAGCTGTCTTTTCTTTATTTTCTGGTTTCATGACTATTTGTCAGTAATTACTCTCTAAGTTTAATATTGAAAACCATTTCTTTCCTTCAAAAACATCAAAAAGTTCTTGGATCTTTGGAGTTGGGTAGCTGTCTTCTTTTGTTATTTTATTCAGTTTCCAGTAATCTACACAAAAGCAGATTTTCCCATTTTTTTATAGACTAGTACCACTGGTAATGACCATGGATTCATTGATGGCTGAATTAGCCCATTGTTAAACATCCGATTGATTTTTTGACAAATGATTTCATGGCTAGCTAGTGGTACTTTATATGCTCTCTGTTTAATTGACATTGTATCTTCAGTCTTGATTTGATATTGGATGATGTCAGTTTTGCCAAATTCATTCTCACTTGCAAAGATGTTGTTGAAGTTGTTAATTAATATCTTGAGTTGTATACATTGTAATGAATCTAGATTTCTCATGTTTATTTGTTTCAGTTGTTTTGGTTGGAGCAAATAACATTTATTTCATCTATATATTGTCTGTAATGTAATATTCACATATCCACAAAGTTGTGGAAAGTCTGAAATAATGTCTGGCAATTGGTTTTCAATTTCAGTGGTTAAATATTCAATAATTGTTCCTTCTAGTATCTTGATAACATCTCCTGTGTTGTTGTAGATGGAAATTTTTATGTGACTGTGGTTCTTGGCTGGTATGTGTAAATTGATTAATCTAATCTCTCCTAATTTACAAAGTGTTACTTCTGCCTCAAAAATTTGAACTTGATCTTTTACTTTCCTTTCTATAACTACTATGTACTGGTCATATAATGGTATGGAAATTGTTTGACAGATGGAGATAGTTTTTTCTTTGTTAATAATTTCTTCCTCTGTCATATTAACCAGTACATCTATTCTACCTGTGGATCCGAATCTCTGTATCCCTCTAGCTGTAATCCCTAATTTTTCTCTATTTTTCACTAATACTAACTGAGCTACTTTTATTAGAGATAAGAACATTGCTTGTGCTATCTTTTTGTTTGGATCTATAATATATGCCTTTTTTGAATCATTTTGTAGTATAGCAATAATATTTCCTACATATCTTGTGTTAATTATTCCTCCTCTGATGTTGATTCCCTTTTTTGCTAAGCTACTCCTAAATGCTAACTGAACCATTGTTGTCATTGAAATTTCCAATGCTATTTTGAAATCAATATAGGTGCACAAATATGATTCCAATTTGATAGAATTCTTTTCCAGATATCTCAGATCAAATCCTACATTGGTATCATGCACACGTTTTGGCATAATACCTTTATTATTGTCACTGAACCATTTCAGTTCTTGTTCCTTGTTGAGATCAGGGGGTGCAATATATTGTTCAGAGTTTGAATCAGAGTTTGAATCACTATATTTTTCATTGCCACATTGAGCAGAGCTAGAACTGTTGTTTTCATTATTGTTATTGTCAGAGTTTGAATCAGAATTAAGAGTTGATTCTGATTCTAATGCACAGCTGTTAATTGGTTCCTCCTCTTCTGAAATTGTGTAAATCATGTGGATTGGTGGATTGTAAATGAGATCACACTCATTACAATATTGAAAGTCATATGGAATCAAACAGTGGTCACATAATTGGGTGTTGATTTCTTCCAAATGTTGCTTCTGTTCCTCTCTAATAGGTGCTAATTCTTGATAATGTTCATAGAATTGTTCTGGATCCAGGAGGTTTATGACTGGTTCTGAGTCTCAGTCAAGTTCTATGGGCTCGGAAGAGTTATTTTTGATTATCCTTATTTCTTCTGGTGACACTTCTTTGATTTTAGTGAGAGCCATTCACCAAATTTCATCATTATCATGTGAACATCTGTCCAAGTATTTGACTGCTTATCTTCAGGCAGCGTCTATGGGCATTCCTTTTCTTATCCAGTCATTTATAAGAATCGTGTACTGACACAATTTGTTACATGTTTCTCCTCTTCCAAGAATGTTATTCCACATTCCTTTGTCAAGGAGAATTTCTTCACAAGCCAAGCAGGGTTTGTTATCTTATTTTCCTACTCGTTTTGGCCTTTCAAAACATTCTATGATACATGGACAACAGTAAAACTTGGTTGCCATTTGGTATTTCTCATTGTTACCACAGCATGCGCCCATTAATGACAATTTTTTGCCACAATCATCACATATAAGCTTTGGTTAACAATAGTTTGGTTGTGGTGTTGTGTAAGTATATATAGGGTAAGTCAGGTTTAGTGTTGAATTTTCTTCTTCTTCTTTTCCTTTTCCTTTAATATTATCTTCTTCCCATTCTCAGGTTGTTGATAATTCATCCTAATTATTGTTGGTTTCCCAATTTTGATTGTTATTCCATGTAGGTTCTTCTTTTTGCTTTTTTTTTTCTGGGTAATCTCATGAAGGCACTGGTGGTAATTCGTTGTGCTCATTGTCAGCCCATAAAACTTGATATGCTTCCCAGGTAGGTTTTTCTTTTTCTTCTTTGAATTTGATCAGTGGTGATGGCAAGATAGTAGTCTTGAAGTGGCTACACATGGCTGGTACACGTGTGTGTTAACCATTCTGACTAAGTTGTAGCTCCTGCATGGTCCAGTCAAGTATGGTATTGGTTTTAAATAACCAGCCATTTCCTACTAGTGCCTAATATTGAGTTGCTTCCATTACTAGAACTTTAATGGGAATGATGATGCCATTAATTTTAATAGATAAGTCATCTATCTTGGTTGCTTCATTAGCTATTATAATTCTGGTGCTGGCAACTCAATCAACTTAGCAACCTAATTGGTCCATGAATTGTCTTGTGATGATGCTGTTAGCTGATCCACTGTTTAGAATTAGTTTGATTGGATGGCCATTAACTTTGGCATTAGTGTATATGGTGATAATAAGTTTTTCTTTAAGAGTGGCTTCACTAAACAATGGTGTAGTTGACAGTTCCTTGAGTTCAAATAGGAAGATAGTGTTCAGTAATTCATCTTCCGTAATAATTGCTGGTGGGATATGGTTGGTAAGTGGCTTTTGGTTGGCTTCTGAATTGTCAGATGTGACATCTTTTGAGGTAACCAGAAGACTTAAATAGTTCTGAAAATTCGGGTTTTGGGTGTACTTAGTCCCCAAATTCTGTTGTTGAGATCCTAATGGTTGCATCGAGGAACTGGAGATTGGTTGATAGACTACCATCAATAATCTCCAGCTCTGTTGTGTCAGTCTTAGCCTTTGGGTTCTGTTTTGAGGTAAGTTTTGTGGTGGTGTTAGAATTTGTTGAGGCTGATAAATGGGTTGGGGCTGCAGTTGATAAATGACAGGTGTTGTTGACTGTTAAAGTGGTGGTTAATAAATTTGTGGCTGTGTCATAGGTATGTAATTTGGTTGATATATTGCTGAGTTTGATTAATAATTTGGAGTTGGAAACCTGCAATTGAAGTTTCAATATTGGTTTCCCAATCATTGATTTTCTATTCTTAATCTATAATCAACTTTTAGATATCCTTGTTTACCACAGTAGTGGCAAACATGCATCTCTTGCTGCCACTGTTGATGGGTCAAGAATAATAAATGTGATTAATTTTGGAAACGATTCACATTTTCAGAATTATTGTATCATTGTAGTGGTTGATAAATTGCACAATTGTCAGCTAAGTATTCCTTTAATTTCTGATTGATGGAATCACTAAATTGTTTCAATTTGGAATCCAATTCCAATGATCCATTCATTACTAGATTAATGGCTTGGGCATGATTGGCTTTGAGTTCAGCTGCTTCAAAATCTTTGGCATTTGTAATAGCAGCTTGAAGATCTGCTGGATGCATTAGACGTACACATTGGAAGATACTACTGTGCAGGCCTCTAATAAATTGATTTAGAATTTGTGGCACTGTGAAATAATCAGCCTATATGGCCTGGATTTGATGCAGATTTCTGTAGAAGTGTTCTAAATAAGTAGTAACTGCTTTATTTTCTCTTTGCTTGATGGTGGTAAAAGTGTTTGCCAATTGGTTGGTGCTATTATTATTACTAAAATACTGTAGGAACACAAGCTTAAATGCATTGAAATCTTGGGGTTTGTTAACCAAGCTTTAATACCATAAATTGACAGTATCCTAGAGAAAATAAGAAATGGTCTGCATGGCTCTGGCATCATCTCATCCATTGGTTGCAATGGCTTAGCCACACTTGGGTGTCATCCTCTTTGCCAGTAAATTTTTCAAGTTTGGCAATAGGAGCATATGCCATTGGTGCTATAATTTGTTGTGGTGGTGGTTGTTGAAATTGTTGTTAAGACAGTTGAAATGACTGCTGTTGAATTGGTTCAATAATTGGTTCAATTAGTGGTTAATCAATGATGATTACTGGAGGTAAGTTTTGCTAATTAATTGTTTCAGAGTTTAGATTGTTTTAAGTTTGCTGGGTTCAAATGTTCAGAGTTTTGATTTCCAAATTTTCTATAATCAGTGTTACAGATGATTATTTGGGGTCTCAAGTCAAATAACAAACCCATAACCTGGTGCTCAGTTTCAATTCTGATGGATGATGGTGGTAAAATTTGGTACATTGTTTTTATCTGAAGGTTTTGATTGAGAGTTCTTTGTATAATGAACAGAGATTCAATGACAATGTAGTTGGTTGGTGAGTTGTGTTTCCAATTTCTGTTTTCAGCTTGGTGGCCAGTTTATTCTGACAGTTGTGTCCTTCTGGTAAGCTATCTGTTAATATATATAATTTTACCCTTATTTCTGAGTTTTTTACCAGACTATCCATGACATCAATTACTCAGTACTTTAATCCTTAATCAGTTAATATATGACAATAAAAAAATTAAAGAAAGAAAGAAAAAAATAAGAGAAAATAAAAAAATAAGCCAAGGCAATGTGCAAGTTAGTATCTTGTCAATAGCTGTGATTAAGAGCTATTGTTTCAGTATAGTTAAGTATCAATTACTATTAACATAAAGTATTGATAGTAAAGAGTGGATTTGGATAGTAAATGATTTGTTTATTTAATATTTGTGGATGGAAGATTTCTAATTAAAGAATTCTGCTTTTTCTACTTCTAACATTATTGCTATATATACATAATTAATGTTCTATAAGATTACTTACATTCTCGAGCAATGTGCTATGATTTCTTGAGCAATGCTCACATTGCTGAACAATATGCCCTAATTTTTTAACATTACTCCACATTGCTGAGCAATGTGCCATGATTTCTGACATTGCTCCACATTGCTGAGCAATATGCTCACGTGCTAAATACTATTCTCTTATTGGTCTACTATATATTTGTTTTCTTTTTATGAGTAACATTGGGTTTTGGTAAGTAAATTCCTGATCTTCACTTCCCTCTTCTTCTGATTCTGTTACTTCCAATGGACTCACAGTTCCAAAATCTGGTTAAGATGATGGTGATCAGAATTTTGATGGCATTGGTGATTGCAATTTAAACTCTTCAAAATATTTGCCATATGGTTCTAACAACTTTGCTTTTCTTTGTTTACTTTGAAATGGGAATTGTCTAAAAATTAATGTCGCATTTGATGTGGACACATTTGTTGATGAGATATTGATGACACTTCTTGGTATATAATGATATGATGGATTGGTTGGTGATTCAACTCTGGTTTTCTTCCAAGTGGGTGGTTGTATTTGTTTTGGTATTACTGCTAGTGTTTGCAATTTTTCTTTGCCTTTGTCTGCATAGGTAATGGGAAATTGTTGTTGTGTGTACCTTTCAATAGTTTGATTGATTTCCCTGATGATTGATGTAAAACTGTAGTTTCTTGGTAAGCTGGTATGTTGAAATAATTTTGTATAGAAATTTTCTCTTGTGGATTCAATGTTAATGGTTCCTCCTAAGCAGTCTGTGATTTTATCATTGACATAGAAGTTAAAGGCTGATTCTGTTGAAAAGTGGTTATTGTTTAATTCTAGTTGTTAGTTGTACTGTTGAAACAAGAATTTGGTGAATTCTAAATGGTTTGCTCCTATAATTTCTAATTCTGTTACTTTTGGATAATTGTGGTTGGTGCTGGTTTTCTGTAAAATTAAACCTCACAGGAAGTACTAAATGTTATAGATGATTATTTGGAGTCTCAAAGCAAATAACAAATCCATAACTTGGTGCTTGATTGGTATTCTGGGGTTGATATCTAAAGATTTGGTTGATCTGAAGGTTTGTTGCAGAGTTTTTTGTATAATGGACAGAGATTTAATAGTTGTTTTCAATAGCCTCCCAGAATTGCAATTCCATCAAATTTCTTTTTCAGCATGGTGGCCAGTAATTCTCTTGGTAAGCTATTCTCAAATCTATGAATGTTCTACCTTTGTTTCACAGGTCTTTTACCAGTCCCTATGATGTCTGTATCTCAGTGCTTAATTTATAATCAATTTAATAAAACCAAAGAAATAACAAAAAAAATAAAAGAAAATAAAAGAAAATAAAAAAATAAACAAAAGCAATTGCAAGTTAGTATCTTGTCAATAGCCATGATTAAAAGCTATTGTTCCAGTGTGGTTAAGTATTAATTACTATCAACATAAAGTGTTGATAGTGGAAAGTGGATTTAAGATAGTAAATAATTATTTATTAATATTTGTGAATGGAAGGTTGCTTAGATCAGATTTACTTGGAGGTCTCTCTTTTCTGCTTCTAATGCTACCATTATATATACATAATTGAAATTCCTCAATTTTTTACACCAGAAATCCTGGAATTTCTGGAATCTTGCAATTCTTTTTGAGAGGAATTCTGGAATCCTGCGATTTTTTTGTATGAAAATCCTGTAATTTCTGGAATTCTGCAATTTCTCTTGAGAGGAATCCTGGAATTCCACATTTACTATGGCTACTTCTAATTGGCTAATTTATATGCTAATATACTTCCTATATTATATGAGTAACATTGGTAATAGTGATCAATATTAACTGATAATAGTAATAAATACCAAATTGAGATACCAAAAAAAAAGTATTATAATGTAAACTACAAACATATATATATACAATAGCTTTAATATTGAGAAAAACAAGAAAGTTATAAAACAAATTATCAAACAATTCATCTAACAGTTCCACTTTAATTATCTTCTAGTTTTTATTTTAAAATAAATATCCATAAAAACCTTTAATTAAAAAAAAATAAAAGAGAATATTGAAAACTGAATAATCATAACTCAAAGTATTAAGAAACTTATTTGTATTATTTATTAGATGAAACTATTATTTATTAGCTGAATCTCTTGAAAAAATAATCTCTGATCAAAATTATTCATGTTGTTACTAATTAATAAAAGCTTTATTGTGAGAATTAAAAAAAGTGCTAAAGGCCATTAATATTTTATGTTTCTAAATTAGAGAAACACATTAGACAATTGCAAGAATAGCCTTAAAAAAAACTTCAAACAGCAGGTAGATTGCAGTTTAGCCTCTGAAAAAAAGTATATAAACACATACAACAATTAAAAATTAAGAAATAACTTATATTGTAATATTAAAAAAAAAGTTTTTAGTATAATATTAATGTTATTACACAAATAAAATTGAAAATTTTACAAGAAACTGATTGCAATTAAAATGGGATATTAGCAATTAAATATACCAAGAAAACCATTTTGTAACAATGTCAACAATGAATTTATTTTGGTAAGTTAAAAAGTAGAGTTGTTATACATATATATTTTTAAATATTTTTTTAACTAATTATAGTAATTAAACAAAATAATAATTAATAAACAAGTAATATAAATTATATCTTTTTTTAATTTTATTAAATTTGAACAAGTTTATAAACTTCGAACCAAACTTAAATTGAACTCAAACTTATCAAAAAAATTTAATGCCAAACTCAAACTAAACCTATTTTAAAAAATTGGTTTAATTTAATTTGGTTTAATCAGAATCTTATATTTTTTAATATAAACAACAATAATAATAATATGTCTTTTAAGATAAGTCAAAATTAATTACTAACTATATTGTCAAATATAATGTCTTTTGGCAAATTATTTTTGGTTCTAAAAGCAAAACAATTTATAAAGTCATTTAATCTTAAAAATTGAGCTTATTAGATAAAAACTAAATTAATCTCTGCTCTTTTGTTTTTTGGTATTGTTTTTAATAATACTTAAAAAACAATTTTTAATTGTTAAAATTTTTTTAAATAAGTGGTTTTTACTCTGGTATTTGGTTTTATTTTCAAGATTAAGTTGGTCTTAATTAATTCTTTGTTTTATTTGTTGTCTGGCTTTGTTGAACTCAAGTTAATTTTTAAAAACAATATTAAGTTGTTTTATGTAAATTTTGCTTTTAAAACTTTTTTGATTGTTATTGTTAAGATTTTTATTAATGGTTTTTTTTTGATCATATTTAAAATTACAAAATCTTCTGTGATAATTTTTTGTTTTTTTTTATATTTGTTGTATTTTGTAATATTTTTATTAGTATATCTTTTAATAATATTAAAAATGCTCTTTGTATTTTTGGTATTATTATTTCTGTTAAATTAAAATCTGTTAATTTATAATAATATGCTATTGTTAATTTTAAAAACTTTTTTTTGCTATTAATACTTTTAATAACTCATTTGTACTAATAAAAAAAATAGTGTTTAGATTTTTTTTTTTAATTAAAAAAAAATTATTATTTCAAAAAATTTTTTTAAGACCAAATTAGTTAATTTTTTTTTTAAATATACTGTTTTTAAAATTAGTAATATAATTTTTTAGATTAATAACCAAACTTGTTTTATTTTTTATTTTTCTAATTTTTATTGTTGTTAATATTTTGCTGTTATTATTTTTAAGACTTGTAAGTTATTAAAACTTGTTATAATAAAAACTGATATTTTGCACAAATATTATATCTAATAGAAAACTCTTAATTACTGTTACTACTACAGATATTAAAATTTAAACTATTTGTTTACTAAATACAAAGTATTTTTTTTTCTTTTTCTTAAGTTGTCTTTTAAGTTTATTATTGACTTTGAATTTTTTATGTTTTTTTTCATAAATAAAAAGTTTTATGTTGAAGTTTTACTCCTTTGGTTTCTTTTTCTATTGTTTTTTTAACTGTTTTTGCTATTAACTTTGCTATTAAGTTTAAGTTAAATTTTTTGAAATCTTAGATTTTAAGTTTGGCTGTTTTAGTAAAATTTATTGTTAAATCTATTGGTTTTTTGGTTGTTTTAGTAACTTTTTTTGTGTTTGAAAATATACACAAAAGTTATAAAGTTGAGAAAATTTTGCTTATTATGCTTAATATTTCTTAGAGTTTTGCTTTTTTTTAACTGGTGTGTTTAAAAACTTTGTTAGTTTTAAAACTGAAATTAAGTTTAATAATATAGATAATAATAATTTAAGTATTACTAAAACATATTTTTTAAGTAAAATAATATGTAATTATATAGTTACTTTGTAATAAATATATAATTCTAAAGTTAAAAGTAATATTAAAAAAATTAGATTGTTTTTAAGTAAATTTATTTTTAATTTTAAAAATTTTAATAATATTATTAAAAGACTTGGTAAGCAAAATTTACTTTTAGCTTTTTTTGGTTTAGTTTAATTAGTGTTTTAACTAACTTAAGTGGTTAATTATATATATAAAAAATGCATAATTAATGTCTAATTTAAGTTATTTAATTAGGTGTATTGTATTAAATAATTTTTGAACACATTTTATTAAAACATTAATAAAAAAAAATATTATTAATATAAGTTTTGTGTTTATTGTTAAACTGATTAAAATCTTAAGCAAACCAATAATTAAATTAAAAATACACTTAAATTAACTTTTTAAAGAGACAAAACAAGTTTTAAATTATAATATTTAAATATATTTTATTGATTTTTTGTTTTTTTTGTTTTAAATATCAAAAATAAATATTGCAAAAAACAAAACATGTATATGTAAATTTATTATTAAATTTAATTACAAATTTTTATTGTTTAAGAAATTTATATTAAATATTAATATATACTTACTTTTTTTTTATTTTTTATTAATATTTAACGAGTGAAATCCAAATACTACCTAGTGCAATACATCATACAAATGATCTAAACTAGGTGTGAATCATACATTATCTATATGTGACCAGCCACTCAGACCAATTAGGACAACACTAAGCACCTATATGAACAAAGACCTTACCTCCTATGCCTGAAAAAAACAAACAAGACTTATGGAACCCAAAACCAACACCAATTGCCTTAGCAATACCCAGCAACTGGGTCATGCCAGATGACAGCCCTAAAGAAAGCCCAGAAATCAGGACAGAAGCAGATCCATTGCATGGAATAAGCTCATTTTTTTCCATAAATGCATGGTGCTTGGCGCGAACCAACCAAATGTCTTCCCAGAAAGCCAAGCTGAACTCACACACAAAGGCCACAATGTTCTGACTTGCTATACTGGAATCCTTGAAGACAGAAACAGACTCACGAAACCAATCTTTGAAAACAAAACTTTTGTACAGAGCAGTACTAACTGAAATGTTAGACACACAAGTGGACAGCAGCTGCAAGACACCTGAAGAAAAATGAGCCAGACTGGAGTACACACCCTAAACTGCCACATAAGCATCCAACAACTGAGCACGACTATTGGCATCAAATGAACAAGAAAAAGCATGGTCAGAGACCTTGACATCACCACAGAACAAACACACCACACTAGGGTAGTGCTTATCATAAAGCCGCTTACACATGGCAACTGGGAGCCAATAGTGCAATGCTTTTATAAAGTAAGTCCAGAGACCAGCAGTCTGCTTGCTAGTAAAGTTAGCAGCCATGTGAAAATCTGGATGCCAAACCAGCGACAACCTAAACCAATCAATATCTGTATGCAGACTATCTGCCACCACCCCAATGTCACAACTGACTTCCCAATACACACAATGAACAGACCAAAAAACATCCTGAACAAAATGCCTAGAATTACCAGAAATGGCTGCACTACCATCCCTTAGATAGTGTTCATTGACAAAATAGGGCAAATGCCAACCAGAAAGAGCTGCAGTTCTTGCCAACTTATCAGCCCATTCATTGTCTGAAACCCTTGAGTGTCTTTTGACCTTACACCAATTAACTCTTAAATTCTTACGACGAATGATATTCACAATATAATGGCATTCAATCCAATACCGATTCTTAAAATCCAGGCAAACCAATTCTATCTCCAACTTGCAAGCATCCAAAGCAGCCTGACTGTCTGAGAACAAGTCAACTGAGTAAGAAGAAGGGACGCACTTGAGTGCCAGAGCAATGGCCATCAGTTCCGTCAAAATAGAAGACATCAAACCAGATACCCCTACACCCAAACCCATATCAATGTTCTCAAAGAAAACAGCAGCTCCAGCTTTTATATCGACAGTCCCTAAATTACTTAGAGATTCATCTGTATAAACGGAAAGACGATTAACATTGGAATTGAACAAACTGGCACTAATGATGCCAAACTCATGAGACTGAAGAACATCTAAAGAGTCGCAACCAGCCAAAAGCATAGAACAGACAAGAGGAGAAGACACACCTTCAAGAAAACGAACAGACAGCTCAAACCAGGCAGGAACTGGACCATGTGGGTCCAACCACTTCTACCATTTGAAGGTCTTCCATTCAAAAACAGCCCCATTTTGGTTCCACAGCTAATTTATGAAAGCAATTCCATAATGCCGAAGTAAAGAGACACTCTTGACATAACATGATTCACCAAGAACAAAGGACATAGAAGTTCCACTCCGCCAATGAAAAGTGCTAACCAGAGAGCCACCCAATGACAAATCACACCCAGAGAAAATACGCACCACACCTGCCAGAAAATTATTTAGAGGATTGACCTTGACATGAACCGGATACTGCAGAGGATGTAGCGGATGCCAGCAGAGAACCTGCAGATCATGCAACCGGTAAGAAAATAGACACCCCAAAATTCCAACAGAGTTCGCAAAAGAAATGACTGAAGCCAATTTACTCTTAGCCTGAATCTGCTCAAAAGTCTTCAAACCATACAGAGAGGGATAATGAATCGCATCATTGGGGAAATCACGTGGCAAACCAGACTTAGATCTCAAGCCCTTATGAATCAAAGTGTCTCACTTCCTACAAACACTAATAAGAATGTAACTGAATTGTGTTCTATATCCAACGATAGGAAAGAGAACCATCACAACCAAATATGAAAACTGCTTATCAGACACTGCTTTTTTTAGGACCAAATTAGAAAAGAACCAGACATCAAAATGCATCTTAACCAAACTAGGCTTCGAAAAACCCTCAGTTGACAAATAGATCCCCAAATAGCAATACAATTCCCCCTTCTTGGCAATAGAAATAGGTAACCTGCTGATCAACAAAGAGGAAGCCGTACCATCACAATTGATGGAGATGGCAACAGTCTTATCATTATTAATCGATATGTCATTGATATCAAAAAATTCACTAGCAATGTTGAGAATGTGCTGTGTAGTACTTTGACTGCTGCCAACCCATATAGTATCATCAACAAAGGCACCTGCTGCGAAAAATGAAGATACACCAGCTCAAGACTCAGTATAACCACATACAGAAATAAAATAAAAATTCACTCTGTAATCACACCCATCTGTCTGCCTCTTAACTTTACACAAAAGGGGATCATAAAATATGCACCAAAAAAGTGATAAAAACACTTCTTCTTGGTTCAAGCCATCATGTACCTTGTACCCATCCATCAAACCAAAATCCATCATAACTCTGTTAATGTAACCACTGTGGATGCTGCCAAAAAATCTAATGAACCTGCTGCACATTTTTATCCTAACCAAACTGTCCTGAAGGTGTTCCCACCCAACAGAATCATAAGCTTTCTGCATGTCCTGCAAGACCAACCAAAGCTCACGGTTCTTCTCCAAAGCATCCTCAATAACTGAACCAATGGCAAAAATGAGAGACTGAGTCGTCGTGCCCTTTAAAACCGAAAAATTGTCCTCATGTAGAACATTAAAAGTACTACAAGCCAATGAGATCCTATCTGAAAGAATCTTGAAAAGAATTTTGCAGGCAGTCTTAATCAAGGCAATAAGTTAGGTGTTTGTAAGAACCCCTTTCCACTCATATGGCTTAGGAATTATTGAGACCCAAACTTCTTTCCAAGCACTAGGCACTGACTCACAAATCAAGCAAGAATTTAAAAGCACCAAAAGCATATCCAAAATTGACTTGTCACAGTGTTTCCAGAGTTCGTTCGAAATCCCAGAGAGACCAGCAGCCTTGCCTTCAGGCAGACTAGAAACCACACTGAACAATTCATTGAAACCAACAGAACACATTACATCAGAAAAGGCACCATCAAAAACATACTCCAAAGGCTTGTATTGGCGAGACCAATTATCAGAGATATCAGGCACCACCTTGTGCTTCCTGGTCCAGCCTTCCATGATCCCATCCACCCTAGTCTTGACTAAGCTGGGCTCCAAAATCAACTCATCACATACAATCAGATGATCCAGAACCACTTTGTGAAAGGGATGCTCCAAAACACTCCTGATGGTGTGACCCTTGTCTGATTCAAAACTTTCCATCCTCTTATCAATAGCTGTCCTGATACGAGATTCCTTAGTACGTCTGGATTCCAGCAATTTAGCAGAGCAGTAAGACTTCCTTGCCTTAGCCAGAGCTGAGTGAATCATGTTAAAATTGGAACCCAAAAGAAACAAAAACTTAACCACTGAAGCACTATTAATGTCAAGCCTCTCCCACGTATTCAACAATAATGCAAATTTCACACTAGACAACAAACGAGATGCCTTAACCAGCTTGGACACCAGCAGCTCAAGCTTGTAAAACCTAGAAGAACTCTTGGTAAAAACCTTATCATAACTCTTAAACCATTTCTTCTTGAATGTCCCAACTGCTAAGAGAGTCATTATTTTGTGTACAATGTCCCAGATAGCATCCAAATCTGAAAATTTCACAGAGGCAGCAAAATCACTCAAGCACATTAGGTTATTGGCCAATGTAGCATTCTTAAAATCATTCTACCCTTTCTTGCCAGCATTTCCAAAATCGAATTTCCAACAATCTTTATTAACCTGCTTGCACATCGAATTCAGCTGAGGATCAAACAAGCCACCCAAACCCACAGAAACAGAAACAATCTTATGATCAGTATCAAAAAAATCTTCAACACCCATCACATTACGATCCATGATTGCATTAACTAAACTAGAGGAAACCAACACATAATCAATTGTCTTGGCAATGCCACAAGAATTGCATCATGTTGGAGACTTCACAAAAGCACTTCCACTTAGAGAGTTGACCAGGCCCAAATCAAAACACTTTCTGAAACTGGCACATTTATGAGACCCATCTTCATTGAAATTGCCACCAAGAATGACAAAAAAAGTCTCATTCACAGCTTTGGCAACAAGAGAATTGATATCACTAGCCTGAGAAAACCAAACCACTGAAGACGCACCAGCATACAGCCCCAAAATAGACACAAAAAGTTTATTTCCAAAGAGCAGTCTTAATGACAACAGCCGACCAAGTATCTCCGAAATCTTGCACACATGCCTTACTAAAGAAGAGTCCATAATTATTGCAACACCAGAACCCATGTGACCAGAATCCAGACCAGAAGTAAAAACACGAACACCATCAAACTTATCGGCAATCCACGGACAAACCATGTCTCTTAACTTTGTTTCAGTAACAATGGAGACCAGATTGTTCATATCCTTATGCCAACATATAATATCTGCCTGCTTTGCACAATTGTTCATACCTCTGACATTACACGCAGCAATTTTCCAAATTAAGTGAGTCATTGAGAAGACAGGGGAACTGACAAACCTAAACCAGAGCACAGAATATTTAACTTATCCAAAACTGAACCAACTAAGGCCTCCAAAGCAATCAATTTTGTTTCCAAACCACCCACTTTGGCAGTAAGAACTTTGGAACTACTAGAGCTGAGCTCAACAACAGCATTATGAACGACGGATGGAGGAGTACCAGATGAGACCAAAGCAGTATCCATAATCATATCAGAATCTACATTAGAAGTCAAAGTCTCAGAAACAGCAGGAAGAAGGCTCAGAGATGGGATCACTGCAGGAACCAAATCAATGGATTTCAGTCGAACCAAAATGCCAGAAATGTGGTCAGTCAAAAGCTCCAAAGAGCACTTCAAAATTGCCAGCCAGTCATTCAAATGAGAAACGGTAGGAGAGTCAGTCATCATTGAAGAAGGAACCAAACCAGAATGCAAACCAGCACTAACCAAACCAGAGAGAATCACATAAGAAAAAGAGCCACCAGCAACTTAGGCCCATGTTTTACTACCAAACGAGACTGGACAAGCAATAGGAGCCAACTTTTTTTTATATATCTTAGCTAGACGAATCCAATCTTGTTCAGAGACTACTCTCTTCACACGAACACCAGAATACTCACCCAAAGAACAGTTGACCATAACATAACCAAATTGTTTACAATGAGTGCAACTGGCCAAAGAAAGACCAGCCCAATGCAAACTCACACCCTTGAAAACTGGAATGGTACCAATAGTAGCCAACTTGGACGCCTTATCACCAAAACAAATTACAGCACATCTATTACAAACATATGAATTAGGATTACGGCCAATAAAACAAGTCTTCCCACCGTATGATTCCATCAAACCGGAAAGATCATGGGCATTGGTGCCAACTGAAAGAGTATAAAGCAAAGCCTAATGCTGATCTCTTAATACCCACGTTTGTTTATTACTAACTGCCAAAGCCACATGCACCGAATTTTTTCCCATGAAGACTAACCATTTGGAAGCAACCAGACTAGCTACTTTAGATGACTCAAACTCAACCAGGGCCTTTTGCCAAAGACCAACCAGTTGCATTTTGATTAAAACAATCTTGCCAAATTTGGAAAAGACTGACTCCACTGCCAATCTGGAAAGATCCACTGAGATCTCCTTGACTATCACTTCCCGATCTGAATGGACACTTATTTTTCTTAGATTATCATTGACTAAAATTTTCTTACCAATTGCCATTTCCCTAGCCTTATTCAAACTAATTTCAGATGTAAAGGAGGATTTGATGATCCCTGGGAATTTTGAGGGAGTTGAAGCTCTCCCAAATCCATCAATGCAATAAAAAATTTTTTTCAAACTGATCAATTTATCATTATTGGTTTTGCCAGAAACGGCAGAAAGTTCAATATCAAGAGCAAAAGATTTTGTCGAATCAAAGCTTCGTTTCTCCAGGGCACATAACACGAGCGGTGGCAATTGATTAGAACCACTAAGCAAGCGAAGAGAGAGCTCCAGCGCACTATCATCGTCACTCACATTGTCAAAAAGGGGTTGTTTCATTGGGTTGCCCAGAGCGTACGTCCTGGTGCATGTTTTCCTTGGCGTGGCTTCATCCATGTCATCGTTCTCACCAGATTCCACGTAGCTCGTTTCTTCAGTAACCAAGTTCGTCATATTTTCCACATCCGAAAGACTGCTCACACTGCTCGCTACACTACCGACATCACTATCCCAGGACACCGCAGGTTTGGCACCAGCTTCACCCAAATCTTCCAAGCTGAGAGGGCCAGCAGACATATTAATCACACCACCAACAGCAACAGGCTTCTTAGGTTTCTTGTAGGATGCACCACGTGAGTGAGCACTCGCCAAGCGTTTAGATTTAACACCAGAACAGGTCCCCAAATCCACTGAAACAGAACCTGAACCACCAGCAGAAGAGCCTGTCGGTTCCATATTAACAAAAAGGGATGTACTAAGAGAAATAACTTTAAGACGAAAGGGGAAAAAGGAAAAGGAGAAAGCTATTCTATCAATTTACTTCTTGCTCTCGCTATGGTCAGGGGATCGACGAGAGAAAAAGTTTTTTTTTTTACTTACAAATTTGAACTTTATAAAATATTTAATTAAATAAAAATGTAGATTTTAATTTATAAGTAATTGCAATTTTTTCAAATAAAAACTGGAATTATTTGATTTTAATTTAAAAATTAAAAGTTTTTAATGTGAGCATTACCAAAAATTTTTTCATTGTTGAATTAATATTTCAAAACATTTCTTGTTTGAATTTATTTTGATTGAAATTGTTTAAATAGTCAATAATTTGGTTTGAATGATTATTTATTATGTAATTGGTTGGGTTATTAAATAATTGTTATTTTTGGAAATTGAAATATATTTTTATTCATATTTAAAATGCTTTTGTTTATATATATATATTTTACAGGAGTGTATGGGTGATTCCTGATCTACATTCTGCCCATAGGTTCGATGTCGAGACATTATGTGCCACATATAAAATAAGGTGACTGGCATCTTTTCGCCGAGGTCGAGGCACGTAGTGCTGAGATGGTACCCATGATTTGCAGAGGTCGAGTATCCCCATTGAGGCTTCACCCGAACTGGTACATTGCCTAGTTATATTCCGAGATCTATGATCAAGACATGTAGTGCCACCTTAATCCCTTACCAGTTTAATCGAAGAGATGTTACATGTCTGATGTAATTAAAGAGAAAGGCTAAATAAGGAGAATATAATATTATGAGCGCAAAAATAGTAGCGATTTTTAAATTTTACTTTGAGTGTATAAAATCAGAATAAAATAATAACCACAAATAACTGGTCATTGAAAAATAACACAAATGTCTTCATATAATAAAATTTTGAATACTAGAAAAATTTCTTTGCTCATCAAACGCGTCCAAAGAATAGAACCTTTAATCTACCCGCAGTCCAATTACGCCATCGATGACGTAACGTGATGCTTGACCATAAACCTTAAATTAATTTGACAGCTGTAAACTACCGCGTTTGTGAATATATATATGCCATTTTTCTCAGCTCTTATTAAAATTACCTTCTCACCTGTTTAACCTAACTCGCTTGAGCCACATACAACTATGCAACGTTTAACTCGATCACAAGCTTTATCTTCCAAGTTAGTAGTTGACGAGAACGACATATTAGATTTTAACACCCCAAAGCTGACCGGAAAAACACAGAAACGTGCGGCCAAAACACCTTTTCAGTCCGCTCTCAGTACACCTTTGAAGAAAACACCTGGGCTTTTTGATAATACGGTCAAATCGCCTCCGCGTGCTTTCAAAGATAAAACCAACAAAACACCTTTTCTGGACAACCAAAATACCAAATTTCATAATGATTCCCCTTTGGGAATGGTAAAATCTAACTTGCCGGCTACGACCATTGAGTCTATTGGAGCAAAAGTCGAACCCTCAACTAAGAGAAGACCTAAAAGCGTGACCCGAAAACAAAGTTCGAGGCAAAAAATCAATGAATCAGCATTTCCAGGTGTCATTCGTGAAACTAGCAAACAAAATACATCCTCAAACGATAAAGAGAAAGACTACGGGGTTAAATTAAAAGAAGTTGAAAGTAAATTAAAAGATTACAAGCTTAAACAGCAAGCAGATGATGTGCCTGATATCGAATATTGTCCTCATCATGAAGGTAATTAAAGTAGTCTAACAGACTTTTTTTATCCCATAGTGAAATATTTTATTACCATCTAGAACTCCCCTTTGAGCCAAGTGAAGATCTTAACGTCGATGTCGATATTTTCCGACATGGTCCCAGTTCTGATGCATATGAATTCGCGAATATAACACCGATAGAGCATCCAATGCCAGAAATCGATGAGGTCGATACAAAATCAATCGATCATTTTATTATTCCTGAAGCTGGTAAGTGACATGGTAAATCCTTTAATCTAACGCATGCTAAATACTTTTTTTATGAATTCAGAATGCTATTCATTCAACAATTACCAACCATCTGAATTGAGCTTTGAAGTTGTGTTCGATGAGATATTTGGTCCATTACCCCCAATTGGTCAAATGTGGACAGAGGAAATTTCTATTTAATCCATGAATCGAGTGTTGAAAACTAACGCATTAAGAGTAAAAGTCTGAATATTAATCAATATTTGTATGCAGAGACGGAGTTATCAAGATGGAATTCGCTTGCTTTATACTATATTAATCTCAAAGTATTAGAGACCAAAAAGATCTGGTGACATATAGAAATGATCTACCAATTGCTCCAATCAACAAATTCTTCCAAAGATTTAAAAGCTATTCTACACTACTCGTCAATGCCATTCAGTTCCTCATCTTCAGAGTTTTTTAGAGTCCGTTCTGACTCTGGTTCTGGTTCTGGTTCTCCTGTCTTGGATCTTAACAAACAAGCGACTTCAGGGCAGTCTTCTTGAAAAGCTACTTGTGCTGGCTTATACAAAAAGTTTATTATTACTGATGAATGCTTTACGAAATATTTATTGAAAAAATTCCTTTATAGCTTTACCGTTTTCCCCTCAAAGTTTGTGATAAACGGGTCTGCACCATGATCCAAAAGTAACTCAGCAATTTCGACTGTTTCTGCTACGTGTAAGGGTGTATCACCTTCAAAGTCACGAATATTCACATCAGCCCCATGTGAGATCAACAATTCAATAATGGTGTAGTGTTTATATGAAACGGCGGCCGCCAATGGAGTGTAACCGTTTTCATCTTGTGCATTTGGAGAGATGCCTTCGGTCAAAAGCTCCTATAAACCGAAATAAGTATTACAAGAATCAGAATATATTTTGTCACATTAGATCAACATTTTTAATTCAGTCTGACCTGTACGCGTTCTAAATCACCATCGCCTAATGAAAAAATATGTTTACTTCAGAATGAGTTTTGTTCTTGTTAACCATCTTTTCAGAATATAGTTTGAATACCTGCTGCAATCCAAATATTTTTTCCAATGTATATTGGTAGCATTTTGGGAAAGTTGAAATGGGGAAAAATCTTATCGTTTACTAACAAGAAATCCCCATCACGATAATTTATTATTATTCAATAGATCGCCAGATTTTGAATCTTAATCTCATGATCTTGGGAAAAAAGGATTCAAGATTTCTATTTTGAGACCAACTATAATTACGTTAAGGATCAGTTCCCCTACTAACAGTCTTTACAGATATGGGTTATTTGACTGATCGAGAATGCCAATCATATACTTTTTTTGAAAGGCCTGCTTGAACAACTTTTCGTCGAGTCGACGTTTGTCCTAGGTCTCTTTTCTAGTTATGGTAGTAGTAGGATATCCCTGTGATTTTGATCGATATTACTATTTGGATTTACACCTTTTGTGCAAGGCTAAAAATCATTTTTGTGATCAGGCAATTTCACAGTTATTACTCCTAATATTCATTTCCGTCTTTCTCTGCCGTTGGATTTATTGGACATTAAACACAATAGAAGCTTTTTAATATGACGACCAAAAAGGGCTAAAACGTTTTGCCATCGAGTTTACAAAATAATTAGAGCCTTTTTGAGATTATTAATCTCTATAATAAAAACTTCTAATTCTGGAGCTTTTTTGGAAAACAGTAGTTGAAGTCAGATGCCCAGTCTATGACTTCAGGAAGTTTGGGATTCAAAATTTCAGGACATGGATTAATACCTTAGAATGACGACAATCAGGCCATACCAATCTACGTGAACTTTACACTTTTAAATCGAAGCAAACAACCAAATAATAACCTACCACAAAATGTGGTCATGCAAGCTTTTATTAATAGGCGATGGTTAAATAATGATAGGTTTCGTGCAATGCAGATTTTAACTGAAGCCCCCCCCCC